>OX328131.1:36513288-36740788 GCA_946811695.1 Gonocerus acuteangulatus
ATTGGTTATCATATTTAATTTTTTCAAGGTTCTAGCTTTACATTTAATATTTTTAATTAATTTAAAAAAAAAATAATCGTACAGTGGTCAAAGGTACAACATGTAGTTGTACCTTTGACCATGGGTTGTTGTACCTCTGACCACGTAAGTAAAAACAACACAGCAGTACAGAAAAAAAATGTAGTTCAGTAATATTGTAATTAATTGTAAGTTTAATCATGTACTTTGAGGTTGCTGGCAGAGAAGGAAGATCTTTAGGTAAATGAAACACGTCCAGTCCCTTCACAAAAGTTTATTTCCAAGCTAAGCGCTTTCGGCAGCTCTGAGGATGGTAGCAGGAGCTGCCGAAAGCGCTTAGCTTGGAAATAAATTTTTGTGAAGGAACTGGACGTGTTTCATTTACCTGTAAGTTTAATAAATGCAGGACAAGGATGTAAGCATAATAAAAAAGCTATTATTGATATTATGTTATGCTTAATATGCTGAAAAATCAAGTCCAATCGATAAGTGGTTTAACTGTCAAGCAGATCCACTAGCAATGGTAGGGTACGGGAGTTTAGCCACAATGTCTTCAACATCAATATCATACAAATTTTCATGTTCTCTCGTAAACTTTTCGCTTTCGTTTTTTTTTCACCTTCAATAATTAGCTTTTCAGGAATATCTGTCTGGACACGAGGTTTCCCTTTAGGCCGGCCCCTATTTTACATTTTACTTGCCTGCACTTTTCGATGGGGCCTTACAACTTCAGGTGGAACGATAAGGAGCGATAGGTTCGAACTGCTACACTGAGGATTGATAAAGTCAGTTTGAACTTATTTCATTTATTATTTTTTTAAATTCTTTGAACAATTGATGCAACCAATATTAATTATTTTTTAATAAGTTGTAACAGAAGACAAAACAAAAAGCAAAATTACAAACAAAGAACTTGAATTATGAAAACATTACTCAGGTGTGTTGTACGTTTGACCTGGTCAAAGAAACAACTAGTCGTGGTCAGACCCTGGTAGTACAAATTAAAAAGGTATGCTACAACTTTTAGGATTAAGATAAATTAATTTTAGACGCTACACCATATTTCTTATTGTAATAGCTACTTTGTCAAATGATTTCCATCTAAAAAGACATAATACAAAAAATATTATGAGGCAAAACGTCATCAATAAATAACTTACATTTTTATGATAGAAACGGAGAAGTATTTTTTGCAAGAATCCTCTTTGACTTGAATAATCCAAAGTAGGTTTTAGGAGCCCTCTAGTGAAGGAGCTATATATATATATGTATATACACTTTCTGCCTATGACACTCCCCGTATCGAGATCTACCTGTGTACCAAGTTACGTCAAAATACGGTCAAACGTTGTGAATTTGCCAGTTGACAGCTGGTTAACGTTTTTGGCCTAGCCTATGATACTCCCCATATCAAGACCAACCTGTGTGCCGTTTGATCAAAATCGGTCAAACGGTGTGGATTAGTATAAGAAACAAACAGACACGTGATTACTATATATTCATTGATTATATTTTAACGCCATTTTATACATAACAAAGGTTTTCCACAGGTTACTACCCTTTTCTAGGAAATAAAAGTCATCATCCTTAGAAGGAAAAAAAAATTTCCAAAGCAACATTGTCTTAAATGAAATGTATGAAACAGTATTGTTTTCGTTACATAATACTGTAAACACTCTTCAACCTACTATACACGATTCCACTGAACTCAAAGGACGTTGATTTCCTAGCAGTTTCCGGAACTTAAACTCCCAACCCGACCCTCACACATCAACTGATTTACAACAAGCCCTTTGCCAATCAACCCGTGTGTGGACAGAAGTTTTGTTTCAGTTGCAAACTGATTTCAGACGCAACTGGTTTGCACCGGGAGTTGCAGTACACCTTGTGCGCTGGGCCTAAATAAACAAATTCCTCTGGAGGGTGGATACGCGAACAGGAAAGGAAATGTTCCTCAGAAGTGTCTACCAGAACAGGCTTTAAATGCATAATATCCGATGCAAATTTCAGTTCTAAACCTGGAGTCTTTGTATCCTTACTGCCTGAGGAGGAGGGGCTGGAAGGAACAGGTAGAGAGAGAGTGAGAGGGGTGTTTCGAGCAGGGACTGTACCCAAGGAGAGATGACTTAGCCCTAACTAGAGGTAGAAGCCAGCCTATCATAACTCATACCTGCCTCCTCTCCTTCTTACTTGCCTCGTTCAACTCCATTCTCTCTTAGTCTTTCTTATTTCTAGATCTATTTGTCAGTTTGCTTTTCACGTTCCGTCTTTAGATTCACGCCTCGCATACTTACATCAGTTACTATTTTTTTGTTAAGCACAATTGCATCTTTCTTAGAGACTCTTTGCATTTACCAAAGAGATACCATATATGGATCATAAAGGTCAGAAATGGTCCTTGCGACTGTATGGAGGTTCTGAGAAAACTATCTTTGATGCTGTAGCCTTAATGCGATTTTCTTGTCTTAACCTACATATTTCCAAATTATTTTTATGATGTGCAAACAGTTAGCCGTTGAATTGATAATGGGACCTTGCAAGAGAAAGGGCGACTCACGAAATCCGGATGTTGGGAAATCTAATTCAAAGTTCTAAAAGAGCTTCAAGATAGAAAGGGCGAATGTTTACTCTATGGAATGCTGATTAATAAACCTGCTTGAAAAAGTATGCAATTGAAATTTAATGTTTTAATTTTAATTTCTGCGAGTGATTTATGGGTAACAAAATGCAAGGAGGGGAGTTTCAGGCCCGGAATTCGCTCTCGAAATCAGACATTGAATTTTTCATAGCTGATGGTGCTATTCACTTTAAATTGAAACGATAAACTAAAGGCGAATCAGAGAAACAAGACGAAGCGTCGTATTAACCATATCTTTCTGATTCAGAAAAAAAAAAAAAGGATTTTCAGATTCGCCCTTTCTCTTCCAAGGTCCTGATATTTCCAAATTATTTTCATTATGATGAGATGCCGTTGAAGTGATAAGAAGTCAAGGAATTGTTGGGATTCGGCTTAGAGACAACGTCAGACTTTCAGAAAATCTATATTTCGAACGTTTCGGCTAGCTCTTTATCAGCCTTCTTCGGCAATAAATGC
Organism: Gonocerus acuteangulatus; assembly: GCA_946811695.1. Lineage (NCBI taxonomy): Eukaryota > Metazoa > Arthropoda > Insecta > Hemiptera > Coreidae > Gonocerus > Gonocerus acuteangulatus. The sequence continues at coordinate 36,516,401 of OX328131.1, forward strand.
CTAGGGGATGGAGGAAGACCACGCTAACGTTTTAAGTATTGAGACCTTGTCGCCTACGCTTATCGGCGGTCAAAGATGATGAAATGTTTGAAATATAGATTTTTCTAAAAATCTGCCGTTTTCTCTTAGCCTAATCCCAACCATACCTTGAATTCTTATTTGCATTGTGAATCTACTCAGATTAATGTTTCTAAACTATTAAACAGCTGATAGAAGCCAACACTTAATCCCCCCCCCCTAAAAAAAAATATAGAATTAAAAAAATGAGAAAATATTTTAATAAACCGAAAAACTACTTTTATCCACTTTTCTTGAATACGGCTACAAATATCACCTTGAAAATGGTTTCATTCGTTTTCTTACGCCAGAAAACCAGTAAGAAGAGTGCCTGCAAGCATATTTAGTTGTAAACGTAAGTTTTACGATTTTTTTCGCGCGAATTTTGCCCCAAAAATCATCTTTCGCAAATAAGGCAAAAGATTTGTGTGTAAAATTTTATCAAAATCGGACCATTGTTGAGCCTGTGGGAGAATGAATGTGGGGAAACCCATTTCTCGTTTTTGTACCTTCTTTTACTTAAAAAAAAAGAACCTACTAAAAACTGAGGTAAACAGAGACAAAAATCCGTTCAGAAGAACAAAATTGTCACTTTCGAATTTTAAGCGCCGATTTCTCCGAATGCGATCGCCTAGTCGAAAATTACTTCAAACCCGTTTTTGTAGGATATTTAGTAAAGTTTCCAATTATCAAGATTTCCCCACCGTTTATATATATATATATATATATATATATATATATATATATATATATATATATATAAAAGGGTCGTCGTCCGTCTTAAACGTGTTTCCTCTCCACCCTCCACTCTAGAGATAGGAAGGAAAAATGCTAGAATTGTCTTCCTAGTACAAATTAATTATTGATTACATCCCCACTAAAAGAACTGCCAACTCATGGACTGTGTTGATATAGGCCAAGAAAGACCACCAACAAGGTGGTACCTGTTCGAACCCCCAGCCCCGAAATCATTCAGGTACCATCGGTCGACGACCTCTTTAGAACATCCCCCTTCTTCAGGCTACTGTATTATTATGCATCATTACGTTTTCAACAGTCTACAAGGAGGTAATTACACACATTGACTGTGTTTACTTTGAAAAAATATATAATTTAGTCATAATAAAAATTAAAAAAAAAAAACATTTCGTCACCCTGGAGCTGCAAAACTATGCAAACTTCTCAGAAAGTTTTTTAGGTCACTTTGCTAAGAAATAAAGAAATATTTATTTACTATATATTCATGTATAAACAAAATAAAAATGGTACAAAAAATTAAATATTAATCAAACATAATATAAAACTTTTAAGCAGAAATCGTAATTAGTGGATAGTGATCGAAATTCTAATAAATGTCATACAATACAAGATCAGGAAACAAAACGGCTTCAAACTGAATAATATTTGACTTAGTTATAGTTGAGCAAAATCACAATTTTGTCGGAATATTTTGAAATTTCATGAATACAATCTGAGCATATTATCAAACTGTCAAAACCTTAAAAATAATAATAAATATAAAAAGTAAGATCACTTAATTGGCTAACTATTCCAAGTTCTAGATTGTTAGAATTCCTTACCCCTCGAATGCTCTCAGCCCCCCCCCCCGGAATTCTCCCAGCCCCTCCAGAAATTATATTGTATATACGCCCATGAAACACACACACAAGAACGTGGTTTTTACAACACGTGCTAAATAAAATAAATTTTCATCGAGTTGGTGTATAAGTAAGAATTAAAATGCCATAGGAATGTAGTTCTTGAGCTTGCATTGGAGAACTTCTGAATCGTCTCCTGCTACCTACATTCATAAGATAATAATAATAATATAATTCTTCAATTGGCTTGATGCTTCAAAAATACCCTTGGAAAAATTAAGCGTTTAGCTGCGATCGCCACTCCAAACTAAATCATCTATTGAACTATCTTTAACCATTCAAAACTAATGGTACTGACAGCTTATGGGAACAATGAAAACGAACAAAATCTTACTTTCAAGAAACGTTATACATTTCTTGCAATGACTCTCTTGTCGAGTAATGTACTTAGTTCCCGCCCCTCCTGCCTGTCATTTTTTTCTGAACTGTATGTAAGTCCGTTATATGATTGCTGTCGTGGGTTTCTGAATAATTAATTGCTTAAAACTTTTAAGCACTTAAAAAAAAACATTGAATACGTAAAAAGTTTCGAAACGCTGTGCCAGTTATTACTCAGTTATTCAAGCAAGCAAGATTGTTGGTTCAACCACCAAGCTGACCCTCCATAATGTTTCAGGTTGGTAAACAAGCTGTACGTTCCTCTACAAATCAAATGCGGTACTTATCGCGGAATTTGGTGCATTGCGGTCCTTTCTGATTAAAATCCTCTAGCTAAGCCGTAGCAACAATTCACCAGGTTTTTATTTTTAAAAACATTTAAATTCGGGCTTAGATTGCGGAGGTTGAGTGTCTGTGCTACCACAGATCAGCGAGTTCAGATCGATCTTCTAGGCTCAGCAGAAGATAGATAGATTCAAAAGATCAATCTTCTATGCTTAGAAGATCGACCTTCGATTTGGATCGATTTCACGATTACTTAAAAGTACCAACGAAATTTGTTTTTCATTTCGATTCGCATTGGAGAATCGCCCATCACTACTACGAATCGACCTAAATAAGTCGATTTGAATAATTGATAATATGAAAAATATATCTGTAACCTAGAAGTAGAAAACGTTAAGCCTTTTTCCATAAAAAATAATAACTAGTACTGTTACGTCGTATTAAAATATATGGGTATTATTACATAATATGTAATAATACAATTATTTTACCTTCTTCCCTCTAGTTGGAGACAGGAAGGCATTGAGTCATGGTATAATGTTATTGTTGTATTAAAAGTATGTTAATGGATATTGGACACTTTTCTGTAAATTTATTCTTCGGTTAAATAATAGAAATGAGATTGAGTAAAAGCAGGTGAGATTAGGCCTTGAAGATCGAGTCTTTAAAAAGATCGGCCCTTGAAGATCGATTCTTTAAAAAAATCCGCCCTTGGAGATCGATTCAAAAAACCGATATATCGCGTTAAAAAGATCGATACAGATCGCCCTTCTCTACAAAGTCTACAAGCCGCCATCGTTGCGTTGCAAGTGGATGGAATTCCTCCGTGAATTGTTCATGAATGGAGCTAGTAGGCTAGACAGGTGGACTCCCAGCTATCCTACGGGAACCTAGGATTTATCCCTAGAAGATTGCACATATTTCATGTGAAGATTCCCATCTACATCCCGGACCCAGGAACCAAAAAAAAAAAAACTTTTGGCAGAGCCGGTTCCTTTGAAGTTAGCCGACAGTTGTTTGTTGTCCGGAGTATATAGTCGGTGTTGAAGGGTTGCGGCTGATTGTATACGAGCTAAGCGTCGGTTCGTGGGTTTGGGACGGGGGAGGGGAAGCGAGTTGAGGAAGAATTATTATAATCAGCGGGGCGCGCTAACAAGGCAAGGTACAGTCAGGTCTAGCAGGTAGTTCTTCTCTCTCGACCTCCTCCAGCCTCTTCCAATACATTTCACGGCTCCTTAGTTCGGCCACGCTCAGCTGCCTGGCCGCCATCATGTCGAAGTGTGTTTGACAGTCCGAGTGCTCACGTCGACTTGTGTTATTAGCTTTATCATTACTCCTCACACTCCTTCCAACTCTTTCCTTGCAGCTTCTGGAATCCAATAAGAATCCAGGTTATTCGCTGCATTTACACCATTCAATATGCGATTCCTTGGTCATCGCTGAAAACGAACCTTACATGCGAAGAAACATTTGAAAGAAGCGCTTGGAAGCAGAAATGAGACAAGGCTCATGGTTTAACACAAGAGGCACGCCCCTTATAGCCCAAAGGACCAATTAAGCCAGCACAAATCAGGCATTACAGAGATACATCTAGATGGAAGATATCTGCAGATAATGTAGAAGCAAATGGCTATTGTGAACATTTATTTGTCTACTCGCGCTTTCCCATCTACAAAAATAGGATTTGGTTTTTATGGTGGAATTTCATTTGGCGCAAAAATACAGTTAACTATTTCAAACAGTTCATTAACCAGCAGAAACCGCCGTGTCAGATGTTCATTACAAATATACAAGAGGAAATTTTCTTTATTTAGATAAGATGGGCAAACCTTCAAAATGTTTATATATTTGATTTTTACTGCTACGTTTCGGACCTTATTGTCCTTCGGTAAAATGAAAAACGTCAAATTCCTTCACAACAAAACGTTACCTTCTCTGCCAGCAACTTCGTACTTTGCTTATTGTCCTTCTTCAGGCTTATAATATTCAGCCAATTACTTATAGAAGCAGAAATTATATTGTAAAGGGCCTGTGTTTTGGCTCAAGAGATACGACTCTAATGCCACAATTGACTTCCTTGCAAAACTAGAACTCGATATGAACAAAATTTAAGATTTCTTGGCGGATTCAATTCTTATTGATTTTCTGGGGATTCTCAACAATCACATTTATGTGAGCTGAACAGCTGCTAATCAATCTTCCGGACATCATTGTGGTAAACATACGCATAATTCGACAAATTTAATGTACCTAAAAGTCATGTTTACAGATAGAGCAAATATTCCCAAAATTAATCAGATGAATTTTTGAGAAAATGTTTTGCAGGCTGTGGGTATAGTAATCCAATTTGTCACCTATAAAGCTTTTCTTTCTTCCAATCCATAACATATTTATTAAAAATTGCATTCTGTATAACATACCTTTCTTTAATGTGATACGCGAAGGATATAAGCGCTCATGGCCTCCCAAAACCGTCTTAAAACGTTAGAATGATCTCCAGACAATCTTGAAAAGTGCCTAACAAGCTCTCTTGCTTCGAACGATCTAATTTTAATTAAATTTTCAAGGTAGCTCGCTGTTGTGTAGATCAATGAATACATCATTATTTGTTTTTCCCGTCTCTTAAATAACAGTAAACTCCCCAAGAAGGCAAGGGGGTAAGAAAAAGAAGAACTCCTCGAGAGACTTTGCGTTGAAAAGAAGCAAGAATGTTTGCAGTACAAAGAACGGACTACAGCCCCTTCTATTAGATATATTGACAATATTTATACTAAAATTTCTAAATGACTCTAGTGATAAGGAATTTATGGATACGCTCTAAGGTGACGGAGTTCCTGCAAGTCGGACTTTTCCAATACCTTACTTGCAATTATGCCATATTCTGCCTTCTTTCCTTCTTCAATATTTTTTTTGTTGCTTGAAAAGCCGAAACATTGGCTTAGCATAAGAAATTTTCCATCCGATTGACTATCCTCGTTGCTTCCAGTTCTGCACCACCTCCTCCCGGTCCTTTGTCGGCATAGTTTATTTCTATTTACCCCCCAACCACAATACCCTCGGCTCACCTTACTCCATTGTGCTTTTGTCCGGGACTCTCTCGGCCTGTATGTTCCCTTCTCTTCTTACTTCTTATTTTCTTCTTGAGCATTTTTTTGCTCGCCCTCCTTTCTATCATATCCGCAGACTGTAAAAACCCCTTCCCCCTTCAAAGGTACCGTGCTCTTTTACTGCTCAACTGCCCAAGCTATTCTTGTCATTAAAGGCGTCTGAAGGCGTTCGACTGTAAGGAGGTAGTATTCTGCTTGTAAGAAATCGAAAATACTCAGCACTGTGTATTTCATAGAACTTAGAAAGCATTTAGTAAAAAGAAAAACAGTATAGTAAGATTTCCATCTAAAGGAAAATTATTTTGAACATGAAGGTAGAAATAGTCAGGGTTCGGCCGTTGTTTCTTAATAAAACTACATTTTACTTGTGAAAATGGGTTTTATTGTTTGCCGACGTTTCGGCTTGAAATTCAGACCTTTGTCAGGGCTGTAAAAACAAGCAGGACAGAGTAAATACTAACACACACACACACACATGTATATATAGCTAGAGCTATAGCATAATTACACATCTAGGTCTTAAACCAGTATTGATATACCTCTAATTTATGCTCTAGCAATAGCATAATGTTTTTCTGTTTTGTTGGCTCTTTTTTGTATATACATGTTAGCATTAACAGCCCTGTACAGGGCTTCCTCAGCTGGTACATGATGCTTGTTTGTTATATGATAGCAAAAATTGTTGTATTGTGTGTGTGGGGGGGGGGGGCAAGCTTCTTGGAAGACGGCTGTAATTTAGAAAAAAACTTTGTGGTTTAAAAAGCCGCATCGCTGCTGATATATGTCGGATAGTAGACGATTTTTTTTCATTGTACATTGCCTTTTTCGGTGGTCCACTCGCCACCCACATTTTATTACACGTTTTAATTAATTTGATGGGTACATGAAATGGTACATTTGTTTTGTCCTATGGTCAAAAATCAGACACCCCGACATTATCAAGACCCTCCGGATCCATGTGGCCTACTTTTAGATTGCACTTTATGTTATGTACTTTATACAATGCGTTCTGTTAGCATATTGTCCATTTATGTTAGGCTGGAGTGTTAAAGCCTATAAGCTGGCCGCCAATATGTGGTGGAATACCACACTTCCCCCGCCAGGCCGTGCCCAGCGGTGGGCAGTGGAACTATAGTCTACGGAAACAGGTTTGTATGCTAATGCCGTTCTCTCCTTAAGGTTGGCATGCAAACCTGCAGCCTGTCTTGTTAGCAATCCCCTCCTACTCTACAGCATCCGTTTTAACTCTTAACATTAATACAAGGTTTCTTACTCTCGGATCAACGAGTAATCTTTACTCTCAGGTCAGTGAGAGGAGATCTTTAACTGTGGAGATTAGCCATTGCCAAAATAGTTGGGATCCGGCCATGTTGGTTAATAAAACCAAAGTTAAAATGACTTTTCATTGCCTACATTTCGGCTTGTAATTCAAGCTTTAGTCAAGGCTATGAGGAGAGGAAAAACTGATCCGCTTTGAAATCGCTACCTACATCTTACCGTATTTTGAGAGAAAGAGATTTGGCGACTTCAACGAGATTTAGATAACGGCTGTCTGGAAACACTATCCAGAATGAACAAGGTCTGTTATTAAACCAGACTCATGTCAGCAATGAACCTCCAAAGGCTTGAGGGTTAGCTCAGGTAACTTCCTTAGATCGACAATAAGATCTGTTCCAAAATGTATCTCCTGCCAGGAGACTTCCTCAATACATAGTCGACACTGCGATGCTGTTTAGTCCCTCATTCTGGTCACTAATATGTTGTCTAATTTTAAAGATCAAGTTCTTTAATCCGCTGAATCCGTCCGCCGGAATATGGGTTTTTGGACGATATTTGCATGAATAAAACCGTAGTCCTTACGTTTTTGCTTCAATAGGCTTCCAGTTTACTAATTTATTGGACTTGGGGAATCTAATCAAATGATTTTCAAGGCTTTATCTATAACAATTTTTGAGAAAAGTGGGAAAACTATATTTTTATTGGATTTTTTTAGAAATATACTCTTATAAATTTTTAAACCGATTGGCAAATCTTACTAAATTTAAAGCACTTATTTTAAAAGTTACCGCTTTGCGTTTATATGCTGCCGGGTACACGTTTTATAGGTTTTCTAACGGAGGGAAACGAATGAAACCATTTTTAAGACGAAAACTGTAACTTTTTTAGAGAAAAGTTCATTGAACGTTTTCATTCTAATTTTCAGGTCGGTTGAAACTTTTTCTACATGTTTGACGTTCATCCAAACCAAGATATTTAAATTTTGGTTACGTTTGAAGTTATTTAAGCATTAGAAAAAAAAAAAAATCAACGTTGTCCGTTCCAAATTTCAGATATCTATGCAAGCACCATACACCTACAAAAGATGAGGTATGGAGTTTCATCGTCCTCAATGCATAGTCGGCTCCATGTGATACCGGTCAGTCCCATGTAATAGAGATGTCGATACAGTCTGCAGTGTTCTGTAAGGAGAGCTGGTAGTTTTACCTTAGTCCTTCACAGATTTAGACGAACCCCGTCCCCTAGTAGCCTATGAAAAGCACAAATTGCTTTGCTGGTCTCTGGGTTGAACTGTAACTCCACTTTCTCAAGTGGTAAGCTTCAGCCAAAACTTAGTCTGGCCAATAACGGTGCTATCCCACATAAAGGGTTTACGTGCAATGTAGCAAGTTCCATGCGGATAGTTCTTCCTCCCCTCGTAGGATTGATGAAGGCTTAAATTTGAAACCTAAGCTTTGGCACTATAAACTCATTTTCACTTCTGGGTTGTTTTGCCCTCTCCCAGCAAAGGGAAAGGAAACTTGATGACTCGATGACACAATATGAAAGGGATGACCTTTCATGACCCGTAGATCGTAAAACGAACGATATACAAAGAGTACGACTTCTTAAAAATCTATTATATAAAAATGAATCGCTAAGTGTGTTGGTAAGCGCAAATCTCGAGAACAACTGAACCGATTTCGCTAATTCTTTTTTTATAATATTCCTTGAACTACGAGGATGGTTCTTACGGAGAGAAAAATTTAAAAAAATTGCCCGAAAAAGTCGAAAAACAACACTTTTCGGGTCTTTTTCACTTCCTTAACGCAAATTCATTTTTAAATAAAAACATATGTTCTCAATTATAATATTTTTAACAGTTAACGTATTAGGTTTTTTGTGTATAAGCAAAAAAAAAAAATTAAAAAAATAAGAACAAGTAATCACTAGGTGACAATAGAATCACATGTTAATAATGCAATTTAAATTAATTTATATTTGCGTTAACGAAGTAAAAAAGACCCCACTTTTCTATATTCCCATACAAAAGATTCGTAATAATACTTAAAGGTCAATTAGAACATTAATACCATACCATAAAGTTTCAGTGTTAGTGGAGGGGTTCTGGGAAGGAAAAACAATTGAGTGACATTAGTATCGTATAAATATTAATGTCAATATTTGTCAAATTTTATACGATGGTAACATTACTCAAAAACCAATTGTCTATGGTAAAATGTAAATGATCTGTGGTAAAATATTATTTGAAATTTGAACATCTCTTTGCTGTGTATCTATAATATTACTGAATCTAAAAGCCACAAATTTCTATAAAATTACTTTAAGTGTTGTGTGTTTGTGACTTACTAAATATGCCTCCTATAAGGCGGCGGACATATTTAGGCAGAAGAACCCAGACAAATGCAAAGAATCAGATTAATTATCAATCTAATTGTACTGCCCAGGAACGTGAAGATCGCAATGAACGTGAAAGAATTCGGTTAAGACAGACCCGTGAAGCGCGACATTCGACTAATAATGGTGCAAGTTTGAATCGAGCAGCTGTCAATTGATTACAGTGCCTACAACTGTGTTGCTATTGGACCTATGAACTCAGTTTGACTATAAACAAATCCCAGGGGCAGTCATTATGTGTTTGTGATATTAATGTAGAAAACCCATTTTTCTCGCTTGGTCAATAGTATGTTGCCTGTTCCCGTGTTGGAAAACTCTGTTTGTTTACGCGACAGGCAATGAAACAAAAAATATCGTGTACCATTAAGTACTACAATAAAAATTATACTTAATTAAGAATAAGTAAATATAAAATGAAATATAATAAGCAGGAATCATAATAAGAAATCTGATATTGTAATTTTCATTGTGATTTTTAGTGACTATTAAAATAATTTTAAGTGTTTTATAATTTTTATTTTTTTGACATAATGTAATTGTTGACTTATTGAGTTTCTTTTTTCTTTTCTTTTTTATCTTACTAGCTGACCCGGTGTCCCAAATAGCAGAATAAGTATTAAAAAAAATAATAATTAAAGAGTCGACTGTTAGGCGGTACGAAGTTCGACGGGTCAGCTAGTGTAATTTTAAAAGTAGGAAGCTGGAATGAATCAGAACAAACTCTATTCCAAGACCGCAAGGAGAATCTAATTAACTTTCTATCGATTTAAGACTTCAAAGTTATTATAACTAGAAACATGAAGAATACAATAAAGGAGTTGTGATTCCACTGCATCTTGGGTTAGATTCCCTCTAACTTTCTTTTGTGATTCTTTTCAGCCCTTCTCGAAGGAATGTAGCTATTGAGGACGCGAAAACGTGTTTAAACAATAACTTTAAATGGAGGGTTCAGAGAACAACTAGACCAAGTCCATTTTTGGCATTTTATGTTGTAATGGCATTGAAGAGTATTAATGAAATGGCTCTTTTCAATGCTACAGCAGACTAAGTCCTAACTTTATTATTTTCCCTCTTGTAGCAGCTCTTGCTACACATCTGGAAGTCATTCTTATTTGTTTTCAGAGCACAAGTAAGCCAAGTACAAGTTGTAACTACTTTATGAAAAAGGCTATACATAAATAATGTCATTAAGAGGAGATCGTTGACCGTTGATGATGCGAAGGCAGGGATTGTCGGGGTTCGGTCATTTCTTCTTAATGAAACTACATTTTACATGTAAAAATGGTTTTATTGTTGCCGACGTAACGGCTTGAAATTCAAGCCTTCTTCAGGGCTGTAAAAACAAGACGGACAGATTCATGGGCGTATATAAGGGGGGGAGGGGGCTGCAGCCCCTCCCGAAATTTTCATTTGATGTTAAAAATGTGTCATAAAAACCTTAAAAATAAATTAAATAAGATCACTTAGTTAATAAAAAGTAGTTTGTTTTAGGTGTAAAAGCGTTTTAGTGGCCTAAAAACTATTCCAAGCTCTGAATTTTTCATATTCCATACCCCGGAAATTATCTCAGCCCCTCCCCCCCCCCCCCCCGAAATTTTCCCAGCCCCTCCCAAATTATTTCCTATATACGCCCATGGACAGATTTAATACTAACACACATATATATATATATATATATATATATATATATATATATATATATATATATATATATACATATATACATATACATACATACACTGATTCCATTTCTTTAAAATTCAATTTTCACCAAATACAATAAGAAAACTCCCAAAGGAAAGATATAAACCTCGGAAGAGAAGATGAGAATCCGTAATCAGGACAAGCTATTGATCTGTCTATATATAAAGTGTGCAGGGTCAAGTTAAAAATACTCACAATATCAATAGTAAGAGAAAGTGTTGATGATCGGGGTTCGGCTCGAGGGGGCTGCAGCCACCTACCCCTATTTTTACCTATTTTTATTTAATCGGCAAAAATATGTCCTATAAAAATCTCAAAAATAAATTAAATTACTTAATTCAGTTTATATATATATATATATATATATATATATATATATATATATATATATATTTGTTTGTTTTTTTGTTTATGTTCATTGTTTGTTTACCATCATATTCAGAAAATCAAATTTTCGCGCGTCACACTAAGATGGCCGGCTTTAGACCTACACTTTTTCAGCATAGGAAGATAACTCGTTGGAAAAACAATAAGACCGGTATGGGCAAATAATATTTTCGTTATTATGGAAACCCCTACTCCTAATAGACTGTTCTTGCTAATTATTGAACTCGTCCAATCGTTTGTTGTGGGAATACTACACATTACGTTTTCTGACAAAAAAGCCAATGCCTATTAGAAAGACCTATACAACCAGCACACTCCTACGTAAAATTCAACCAGCATTTATACGTAAAATTCAAAATTATGTTGTAATTTCAAAATTATTCCTGTGGGACTTCTGTCCCGGAATAAGAATAAAACTTTTCATTTCATTTCATTCCAGGGATCGAGGAGTTCTTTTCCTAGCTGTTGTGTAACTGAGCCAGACAAATGGCCAAAGCTCTCTTTCTTCATCGACTCTCTACGCATTAACGATGATTAGGTCAAATTCCTACAGGATTAATTTTTATGTATTATATTGACCAAATCTTCTTCAATCCAATATTTTTCAGGCGGAAGATCAATAAAAGAGAATTGACAAAGGCACTAATTTTATTTTTGTTTTGGCGCGGTTCCTCCTTATCTCCATAGGGAGAACCGGCTTATGAGGTAAACCTCACGGCGCCAATCCGGACGTGCCGACCAGAAACTTTCTCGTTTCAGACCCCATAGATTACGAAAATATAGGTGGTTCAAATTTATATATATATATATATATATATATATATATATATATATATATATATATATATATATGCATGCTTGTCTGTTAACGCTCTAGCAAGCTCAAAAATGGTCCGATTTTGATGAAATTTGGTACAAAAATCTGTCTTCTTATTTGAAAGGTCAAGTTCGTTAGCCAGCAGAATCGGCCCAAAGGAAAATGGCGTTTGGGGCGAAATTCGCACCGTTAAAAAAAATCGTAACGCTTACGTTTTTGAGCTCATACGCTTCCAGGTACTTCTTTTATAGGTTTCTTAACATAGGAAAACGAATGAAACCATTTTTAAGGCGATATTTGTAACCGTTTTTGAGAAAAGTGGAATCAATGTTTTCGCATGTCATTATTTTATGGTGGGTACTTAAAATCGCGGGATTCAGATGTTCAGACGCGGGGGGAGATGTTGAAATTTTGGTTATATTTGGAGTTAAGGAAGTATGCGAAAAAAAAAATATTAATAGACATGAAAAGTTTTCGGATCTTCATACATTTTTCGTAAATATCTCGATAACGGTTGGGAAATCGTGGTAAGTGGAAGGCAACCATTCGAATGTTTACTAAATTCTCTACAAAAAAATTTTCTGAAGCATTATTCGATGGGACAACATCAAACAGAAATATAAGCGCTTAAAACTTAAAAAGTGTTTGTTTTGTTGTTTTGAAAGTATTTTTTTATTTGTTTATCTCACTTTTTAATTGGTTGTTTTTTGTGTTTAATTGCATTTATCAGTAAAATTAGTATTGTAGTCAAATAAGCTAAGAAACTTTAAAAGGTATAGGTAATACGTTTGGAAAAGCTATGGAAATCAAGATGGCTGTGGCTAAACATGATAGCGTATACATAGGTTTGTTTTGAATTCTCCTATGTATATAACCTTCCTCCTGCTACAACTGAAGTTATCGTTATTTCTTATTTTATGGAAAGATTTAACCAACGAGAGAATGAACTTTTATTTTCCATGAAGCATATATTTACAGTTGATTATTACAGTGAAACGAATTTGCTAGTAAAACAAGGAACTTAAAATGACAACGAATTTTCGGTTGTTTGGAATAGAGCCTGCTGAGCAGTATTCGTAGAGTGAGTACGTTTTTAGTACATAATTGTATTCACTTATTCAGCCTTCCTCTAGAATGAGGATTAAGAATTATCCGCTTCTGTGTAAGTTGGCTACTGTCAGTTTCCTGTTATTTGTGATGCCTAATCTACTCCACTTCTTCGAGATATACGGAACCGCGCTAAGATGACGCAGTTCCTGCAAGTCGGACTTTTTGCTCTACATATTTCGCACCTTAGGTGCCTCTTCAGAGGCTAAAAACCCACTAAACAAAAAATACAGCCTAATTGTATTAAGGCGAACCTTCTCGTACAATGGACATGTCCAAAAGGATGTTACTACTACATATATCGTCAATCAGCTGTGTAAAATCGATAGATTCGAAAAATCAAAAATCGATCATCCAGAAAAAGATTAGTCCATTATAATAAAATATTTTTTTTTTATTATGTCGCCTGATAAAAAATATACTATTTAAATATTTGATATCTGTTTTTTTTGTTACCTGTTTTTTATGATATGCATGTTTTCTTTTATTTTTCACTTCAAGTTTCTTTCCTTTTCTACAACACTTGACAACAAAAAAATATTTTTGTAATGTTTCCTTCACTTCTTGAGTCAAATCTTACTAATTTTGGGTTGAAAAAAACGAAAATGACAATGAAAAAATTTTATTAGCTCTAGTTTCTGTGATACAACATGGGTCAAAATATATAACGTTTACAAATTGAGGCAAATCTGTAAATTTTAAACCATACGTTTATCAACATTATAAATTGATTTTGATTTATTAAATAGTAGTTAAATTTTTTTAAGAGTTGAAAATTAATGGGAGAATACTTGGGAGGTTGGATATTATTACCATCATGTAGATTTCATGCCTGTCTCTTGTAGGTGAGTTGTGGAGCATCCCTACACACGCACCCACGAAGCATTCATTCATTCCAACGGCCCTCATATCTTTGTTCCATTACAGAAATATCCTGATGGAATCTCTCGCCATGTTCATCACTCACCGCACCACAACTAGGAGGGAAAAAGTCTTGATGAGAGTGGAGAAAATGAATTTTGAGAGACATGTTGCATCCAAGTTCATGATTTTTTTGTAGAAGTATCCTTACCAACTGAACATAGTTATCTTCTCTTTTGTTCCCCAAAAACCTTTAATAACTCCCTTTAACGCATTCCAAGCTTCCTTTTCTTTCCCCTCCAAAACTCTGTCAAACGCAGGATCCTTCACAAGCTCCCGAATTAGTGGCCCAACAATAACACCTTCCTTAACTTTTGCATCACTAAAGAAAGCAAATTTTTCCCTCAAATATCTTAATGCCTCTCCTTCTTTGTTCATTCCTTTGACAAAATTTTTCATCAAATCGAGTTTTATATGTAGTGGTGGAAGAAATATATCTTTCGGGTCGACGAGAGGCAGGACAACAACATTTTTTCACTAGGGCCAAGATTTCTTGCAGGCCAGTCTGTTTGAATGTAATGTGATTTCCTATCCCTACTGTCCCACATACATAAAAAGTCCGTCACGCAGGAGCTGCATAACTAAGCACTTTCCTCAGAATTTGGGTAGTGTAGACTGCTTTCCAGAACAATTTGCTTAAAATATCCTACATAAATAAAATAAAAACATGAATAGTTCTCTTTTAATTTTGTAATGAGTAACTGATCAATTATTAATTTGCTTCCAGAGTTATGTTTACACATGGTACCTACTACACTAAGTAATAAATACAAAAAACCTCATATTATCGTATTTTGATCTAACGCAGGAACATGATATAGTCCCTCTAGTGGTATAAAGCGCTCCTTGCGGCGGCTTTGTGAACCTACGTCTGGCGGGCTTTTCTATTGAAATATATTACAAAGTAAACCCCCCCCCCTTTCCGATTGACCGATTCAGCTCATTTTTACAACACTTCTTTCTCATGAGTTACCCACGACGTATACCGAGTTTCGTTACAATACAGCAGAAATTACGACCGGTATGAGTATATTAGGAATTTGGGTCCGGAGTAAACCCCCCCCCCTTCTAATGATTTGGTTTATTTTTACAACACATATTTACCTGTAGATTACCACTACGAATACCGAGTTTCGTCGAAATATACCAAAAATCACGGCTGATAGTGGCGAATTGGTATTGTGGGTCCGGAGTAAACCCCCCCCTTCTAATGAACCGATTTAGTTAATTTTTATATCTCACTTTTCTCTCTATATTACCACTACGAATACCAAGTTTCGTTGAAATATAAAAAAAATTTTACGGCTGACATAGTCAAATTAGTGTTTTGGGTTCGGGGTAAACCCCACCCCCCTTCCGAAGGACCGACTTTGGTGGTTAACGAACTCGTTCAATCCTTTGCTAATTGGATGCTATATACCAAGTTTCGTGACGAAAAAACAAAAACTCTGGCCGCTATCGTGTTAACAGACATATATATATATACATATATATATATATATATATATATATATATATATATATATATATATATATAAATTTTAACGGGGGTCATTTTCGGTGTCACTAGGTAGGATCGATAAAGATTTGAAGAAATTTTTCAAAAATTCCGTCATGAGTCCAATCTCAATAGCTACTTTCCTTCGGAGGGAAGTGCTAAAAGCAGCAGTATTTAGTATACCCCAGTTGCATTCCTAAAAGTATAGCGATGACCTTTAGATCACCACAGATTTTCCACAAGTATTCAGCATATTTGATTGAGTGGAGGAGGGCTTTCATGTTTTCATAAGTCTCTTTCATGTATATAACCTCAAAATAGCTGTACAACATTTGGTTTTGTCAGTTAACAGGTGTACCAACATCCAAAAACTAAATTTCTTAATAAATTGAAAGTTGAGCATGTAAAAAGTGACATGTTACTGTATCTTGAAAACAAGAGCTAATTGATTATTTTCGAGGTGATTTTTGAACTCAGGGGATGAAAATACATAATAATTGGGTATTTTTAAGCCCGAAACATATTCATTGTTGGTCAGTGTAATTTCTATATTTGCGAAGTCGAAATATAAACACGTATTCGACTATGTCTTCGAATTTCCATTATAGGCGGAAGGTCAACAAACTAAAACTTCACTAAATATTGTCAAAAAATGTATTTCCTCCCTACATGTTTCGTACCCTATTGCCCCTAATAGTGGAAGGTTATCCTCCTCAAGTTGAGGCTGTACGTTTTTATACTTTAAAAATGTTCTCCTGAAGAGCAACCAAAAGGGCCCGAAAGTTGTAGGCAGGAAATGAAGTTGTTGACAATATTTAGTGAAGTTTTAATAATTTGTCCGTTCACCGTTCAAGTTAACGAAAATTTGAGTTTAGGGTCAGTTTAGTTTTACTTTAGAAATAAGAATGGTAAGTCGTGAGCTGGTGAGTCGAGTCTTCTTCTAATTGCTTCTTAAATAATGCAAATTCACTCAGGTGTTTCTCTGCTGTCAGATGGTGCTCTGTTTTAAGCGAGAAGTTCGTTAAAAAAAACTCTTCATTCTACAGAAATACAGTATTAGGCATTTTCAGAAAGTAAAATAAAACTCAGCCCTTCGAGTCTCGCAAGGGGCCATGGGCGTTTTTAAGGGTGGTCTACAGCCCCCCCCCCCCGGAAATTGGTAAAAATGTGTGTAAATTAAATAAGATCACATCAAGTTCAGAAAAAAATAATTTTGTTTGGGTGCAATAGCGTCTTAATTGGCTAACAATTACAAGTTCTAGATTGTTAGTATTCCATACCCCCCAAATGTTCACAGCCCCACCCCCGAAATTCTCCCAGTACCTCCCGAAATTATTTTCTATATACGCCCATGTAAGGGGCTGCGCTCCTCGACTCCGCTGGGGGGGGGGGGCTTAGACCAACTCTTCCTTTCTGCTTTGATGCTATTACCAAAATTAGAAAAAAAAAAAAAAAAAAAAAAAAAAAAAAATGGAACATGCTTCATCCTAATGATGGGCGATTCTCGAATACGAATAGATCTTTTGAATCGATTCAAATCGAAATGAAAATATCAATCCAGAATCAGACCGATTCAATTAATCGATCCTAAAGGCTGAGAAGATCAACGATATGGATCATTCTTCTATAGGGATAGATGTCACGATTGCTTACAATTACCTACGAAATTCGGATTTCATTTCGATTCGAATCGATGCACATTCGAGAATCGGTATGGCTAGGTATGGTTCGGTATGGTCAGGTGTGGTTCGGTATGGTTAGGTGTGGTTCGGTATGGTTAGGTGTGGTTCGGTATGGTTAGGTGTGGTTCGGTATGGTTAGGGATGGTTCGGTATGGTTAGGGATGGTTAGGGACGATTCGGTATGGTAGGGATAGTTGGGATGTTTATTTATGGTTTTACATTTACGAATTTCGTTTGAGCCTTCTGCTCAAATTCAGGAACATCAATATGGCTTAGGACCACCCGACAAACCATTGTAATGTACTGTATAACATACAGTCTTCTTTTTCGTACAAGGCTAACGCGCATGCGCGAAAGTTGAATAACAACAATAATAGAGAAAAATGGTTATACTAATTAAGAGAAAGTTTGAAATCTTATTTTTATTATTTTACCTTCTTCCCTCTAGTTGGAGAAACGCAAGGTATTGAGTCTTTGTATAATGTTATTGTTTCATTAAAAGTCTAGTATAATTCTAGATAGATCGATTATTTAAAAGATTGGTCCTTAGAGATCAATTTATTAAAAGATCGGCCCTTGGAGATCGATTCTTTAAAAGATTGGCCCTTGGAGATCGATTCATTTAAAGATCGGCCCTTAGATATCGATTCTTTAAAAGATCGGCTATTGGAGATCGATTCAAAAAATCAATATATCATGTTAAAAAGGTCGATTCAGGTCGCCCATCTCTATTTCAGCCGCTCATATATATATATATATATATATATATATATATATATATATATATATATATATAACTTATGGCTGTTCAGGCATTTCCTGCGAGTCCGACTCTGTCGGAACGGAGAAAGGACACATCGTTGGTGTTTCCTTTGCCATAAGATGAGTCAGTCTTGAGTGGCCTATTCGTAGCCTGGTCAATATCACTTCCTCTCGTCTTCTGTCGTGTATGCTGCTCCTCCTTACATTTAAATATTCTTTTATTTCACGGAGCTTTTCGCCTAACTCCATACTATTTCATTTTTGGAACCATTTATCTTTTAGTGTTAGTTTCACGGCTGCTTATACAGCTGTAACAGGAACCTGAGAGCAAAATTGTCCTTCTTTTTTTGCCTCTTTTGCGGCTTTGTCAACTTTTAAGATTTCATTTATTCCACAATGTCCAGGAACAGAGTTTTTATGTTATTTCACCTGAACTCATTTATTTTGTTTTGTATATCTATAACCATGGAGTTGTCTGGGTAGAGATTGCAGATTGCTAGGATTGATGATAACGAATCTGTACAAATTACGATTTGTTGAGTGGTTGGGATAATAATATTTAGAGCCTTTTTTATAGCTAGTAATTCAGCTGTAAAGCTTGAACAAATAGGTTGGAGTGAAAATTTGTATATTCTTTGGTCTGACAGTACAGCTGATCCTACTCCTTCCACTGTTTTTGATCCATCAGTGAAAAGAAAGTTACTAGGCACTGTTTGATTTTTAATTTTATATAATTCATTTTCATAGATAAAAGGTGATTTTTCACTTTTTAAATGTTTTGTAAGGCTGATATTAACGTGTGGAGGATGTAATAGCCCTAGTAGATGATTTGATGAGGGGTTAATACTTTGTTTTGTTATTCCTGAAGAACATTTCGATAAAAAGCGAGATATACATGGCACAATGCACAAGGAACTGGCAGTAGCCAAGCGGAAATAACTCGCTTCCTCTATTAAAAACAACGATTAATACAAACACGCTGCTCATTATCTTGTTTAATTGAAAAAATTACAATTAAAAATCAACAAAACAAGTTCCAAAACACTGATGCAAACAGAGACAAAACCTAATTTCATATTTCTCAGTATAAGATTGTTCTATCAAAAATTGCATAAGAGCCGTTTTTGTAGGAAATGTACAAAGGTTTCGATGCATTACTTTCACTTCGATATTCCATTCGGTTTCGAGATGTTGAAGAAAGTACCTAAAACTCTCAAGAAAAGTCGGGTCTTTTTGCGAAGACCACATCCAGTTACTTTTGAAGTAGCAGTAGTGATTTATATCAGTTACTCGTACTCGCTGATAAGCTTACTGATTAGCTTATAGGTTCTTTGCTGGTTATCTACTATTTCTTGACTCGTTATCTACGGTTATAATTCATATTAGATAATGGCAAGCAATATTTATTAATAAAAAGGTTAATATGATCAAAATCAATTCTCTCAACTATAAAATAAGTTATTAAGCTTTAAAGTTGACTGTTTTGCAGGTTATGAAGGATAACAAACAACGACAAACATATTTTATTCCTTTTCTCTCTCTCTTTTTTGGATATTTTACATTTATTAGGCATTACATGCTATGCGTTTCCGCTCGCTCAAGAAAATATCAAAACCCTAGTCAATCCAACTCCCAATTAATAGAATTATATTAATTGTAGCGACCCTAGTCTACCCAACTCGCTAAAATTAATAGGATTCCATTAATTTTTCCCAGTAAGAAACCAATCCCTTTTACTTTGTCAGGAACATCGCGAACTAATTGTAAAAGACTCATTTTTCTCACAAACATAAGCAGAGCTTTTCCATAAACAAAAGCTAATTCACTGTTGAAGGTTACTTTACTCCCAGCAAGAACGAATGCAATTGGTCATCCAATCCTCCAATAGGAAGGCAAAGGAGTTATGCGCATGCGCTGAATCACTGATACAATCACTACTGCTACTTCAAAAGTAACTGGATGTGGTCTTCGCAAAAAGACCCGAAAAGTCTAGTTTTCCTACATTCTTCGAAAACAATTATTTATATGGCCTTGGAAGTGATTTATTTTGATTCACCACGTCCTGGCAGTAAATCCGTAAAATTGACGATTTTTTTCCGCGCGAATTTCACCGATAAATGGTTTTTCGACAGGCGGATTCGGCCAGTTAAAGATCTTGATCCTTAATTTGAGACAAATTAATGTTTTGTACCAAATTTCATGGAACTCGGCCCATTATTCGAGCCTGATACAGCGTGAACTGACACATATCTGAGGACCCCAGGAGTGAAGGGGTCTAAGTGACATTTTTGAAAAAAAATGAGTTTGATTCAGGAATGGATTGTGAAAACCGCAATCTTATGGGTGTTAAATAGATCCAAATGATTTTCTTGACATTTGCTGGCACCTAGCTTGTGTTCTCGTAATATTAAGTCAAGGAAATTAAGGGTATTTCTGATGTATCATAAATAACGACCAAATTTTTAGAATTTACATCATTACATTTGCAATAAGAAACACGTGCTGTTGAAATATTACAACGCATATTAAGAGCTATATTAAAAGCCATATAGATGAGAATGTTTGATATTAGTGTTTTATTAAATTAGTTAATATTTTTTAATCAGATATTTTTGCAGAGTTTGCCTCTGCCTCAAAGGCTAAAAATAGATGGTGTCTCCTATTGGAAATTTAATGTATATCCTAAAAATGTTGTCGTTATTTATGATACATTGATCAGAAATCCCGAAAATACAGTTTTTTCTTTAAATAAAACAGTAGTTTTTAAAATAGACAAATACTTCTTTAAGAAGGTTTGATCTGTGCTGTGAATTTAATTACAAAATGAGTTTAACAATAAAATTTTAAAGTCCCACCTGTCTGCATCAGCTCATTACAACTGTATTTATTGTTTGGTTTTCAACTTGAATTATGTTTTTATTTTAATATTTTGATGTGTGTTTTTAGTTTACATGATTTATCAAATTCTCATAGTTATTATTTTAATTTTCAGCTCATCCTACTCTACTGTTTACGACTGGCAAGGACATCCGAATTGCTAACGTTTCTCGGCCCTCCAAATTCAACTCGATTGTCAAGGTATGTTTTTGTATGATATATACTTTATCACTATTTTATATACTGCGAGACTCCCTGTATCAATACCTACCTGTGTGCCAAGTTTGGTCAAAATCAGTCTAACAGTGTGGACATATATAAGAAACAAACAGACGGACAAGTGATTTTTATATATCGTACCATGTCAAACTAGAGAACGAACATATTCTATCCATTGGCGAAGTAATGTATTGAAAAATTGTCTTATTTGATACTTTATTTAAAGCATTAAAGGCTATTCTAAAGAGGTTAGAGTGATACAAGCCGTATTGTCCCCAATCTAAGAGCAAAGTCCCGAATCTGAAAAACGAGTTTTTGCAATTTCGATAGTTTGACATGGTAGGTTCGATATATAGATGAACAGATTTTCATTTACGCTATTTTTATTGTATATACAGGGTGTCCCGCTTTGAGATGTCAACTTTAGGGGTTTATTCTGCATCCCATTTGTAGTTCAGTGGCGCAAAAATGAACGTTCTATCTGAAAATTTAGAGGAGCTACTCAAACTTTTATCTTTTTTAAAAACTACTAGCTTTTTTAAGAGCTATATTAAAATCCATTTATATGAGAATTTTTAATATTAGTGTTTTATTAAATTATTCAATATTTTCTTAATCAGCTATTTTTAGACTTAGAGGTTTGCCTCCGCCTCAAAATTTGCATTATTTAATAAGCTTCAAAGTGTTACCTCATAGTTTTAGAAAAAAATCTATTTCAATCTATTTTTTCTGATTTCTAAGTCAAAACTAATAAATGTGCTTTAGCATGAACGAGCATTTCTGAACAAAATCTTTAATTTCACACGATGATGGTGATGTCCCATCCTTCCCACACTACATGATGTTTATTACACACGACCGTTTATTACAACTCACTCTGGTTTCAAATGGTTGGTTGCCCAGCTCATAATGGACGAATGAGCTGGGGAATTCCCTTACCGTTCCCACACTACGTAAACACAATTTTTGCCATTAAATAATGCAACTTTTGATGCGGAGGCAAACCTCTAAGTCTAAAATTAGCTGATTAAGAAAATATTGAATAATTTAATAAAACACTAATATTAAAAATTGTAATCTGTATGGATTTTAATATAGCTCTTAATTTACATGGTAATATTTCAATAACGGGTGTTTCTTATTGGAAATTTAATGTAGATTTTGAAAATGTGGTCGTTATTTACGATACATTGATCACAAAGCCCGAAAACACAGTTTTTCTTTTAAAAAAAGCCAGTAGTTTTTAAAATAGACAAAATATTGAGTAGCTCCTGTACATTTTCAGATAGAACGCTCATTTTTGCGCCACTGAACTACAAATGGGATGCAGAATAAACCCCTAAGTTGTGACATCTCAATGCTGGACACCCTGTATAATGAATATTGTTCATGATTGTTTTTTTTTTTTTTTTTTTTTTTTTTTTTTTTTTTTTTTTTTTAAATTTAACTGTTTATTTGATATAAAAACAAAACATGATATAAACATTGTGTACCTACAGACCACAAGGATAAATTTACAATATAAAACAATTTAACTTTAATGTCAATGACAATAACTTTAATGCATGAAATGTATCTTCTTCATTTCCTTGCTCTATTACATTGTGAGAGTAAATATAAAATTATACATGATAGTGTTCAGGAGCAAAATTTTTTTCTTCTTTATATTGTTCATTCTTAATAATAATAAAAAAAAAACATGTTTACTATGGAAATCACTCAAGTGAATTCACATAAATAAGATCGTTGCAGACCAGGCGTGCAGGTCGCCTTTCGGAAAATTTTTATTGTGAGGAGCGGATTGAGCAAAATGTGTGCAATGTAAGGTAAAATTAAAATACACCAATAACAATTTTTTCAACAATTGATGGTGTGTTTATGGAAACCCTATTCATTCGGGCAGCAAACTTTGTTTTATTAAATTTTACTTTTTGCAATACTTACTTTCCTGTTTCTCTTTTTAAAAATAAAATTTACTGTTTGTTTCAGGACCTTGAACAGGGTAACGCATTAGACTTTTACTATGAAGGACATATGGTTTGTTGGTCTGACCTGCTGCTGGGAGTTATACAGTGTGTTACTTACAATGGAACACATATTGGTTCAAAGGTAAGCGATTTAATACAGTAGATCATATTCTGCCAATATGTGTTATTTATTTCTACTGAGATAATGCTTTTCCTTATTCTGTATACTTTAATGATCTTGCTCCTTCCTTTGCTAATTCTAACTTCCATCCTTTCACTCTCCTTTTACCTTCGGGAGCTTGCGCACACGGGAACGCACGATATATCTCAGAGATACAACAGGGGTTAAAGTTCAATAAATATACACTCATTCATTAAAATCGTTTTGTTTTGAACTAATATAATATTTTTTTTTTAATTTTAATAATGGCATTTATCGCACTGGAAGAATTATAAATGTTTAATTGAGCTAAATTTTTAAAGCTTTCTTATAATTCTTATAAGGAAAACCAATTCAGTCTTATTGTATTGAATTGTTTCAAATTAACCAAAATCCAATAAATAATAAATAGTCTTTTCAATTCAATTTAATGAATACATATAATAAAAATGTAACAGATTGCTGTGACATAGAAGCGTACCTGTGACAGGCGTAATGTAAAAACATTACGCCAATGTAAAGAATTATGACGAAATTTGATAAATTATACTGTATCTATCTATATTAAAATAACTGTTCACCTATATCTATCTATTCTCTCTTCCAGTGAGCCTGTGTTTTGCGATGACAATTAGTAAAACCCAAGACGAGACATCACTTGTTAGCAATCCTAGTAGCCTGTTTACTTTGATCTCTGATGGCTATAAATATCGTGTATAGAGAAGCGTTATTACTGTAAATTAGATTTTTTTAAATAACCAAACGATTGTGTTTATAATAAAAAAACACCCAAAAGATATATCCAAAAAATGCTGCCCAAAGTCACTATTCCACGCGGACAAAGTAATGGGCACAGCTAGTTATTAAATAAAACTAGAAGAGGAAAATAGAAGAGGAAAAACATACTGCGAAATAAAAAAAGTTTTTGATAAACTGTAATCGTTCTCTTGAGCCAACTAAAAATAGATGAAACCAGTAAAAAGATGAAAATAATAAAGTGAACAAATAAGCACAAGATAAAAGAATAACAGAACTATCATCAAGTAATATTATTAGATCTTCTAAAGAAGAACAAAGAAACTAAAAATAGGAACTTCAGTGTTCGAGCACAATTTATGTGAGATATTACTGTAATTTTAATACTCAAATGGATGGGTTTCAGACTAGGCCATGTCTGACGCCAGAGCATCGCCCGGTTTGAAAAACATAGTTTCGAGAAAATAACTTTAAAATTTAATGTTCTGAAATGTTCATTTTCTTCCTATTTAATTTTTTTTTTTCATACTTCCTTTTAATAAAGATAAAAGAAATGGGTTTTAATTTTGAAATGCATTAAAGAAGGACCAATAAAAACTTAACAATTAAGAAGGGACCAATCGAAGCTTGCTCAAAAAATTATCTTCAAATCAGCAAATCGTTTACTCGACATCAGGACTTCACCCAGAAAATCGTATGTTTTGAACATTTAAAAAAAACAAAAATTCTTCACATAAACACTCTTGGATATCATTTTTGATTAGTTAAGAAAGAACTTTAGCCCTTAAAAAATAAATTATAAAAAAAAAAGTTACAATGTAGTATTACCACGCAACTGAACTCTGACTATATCTACCAGTGAACGATTGCCTATAAATAACCTCTTTTATCCTTGGAATCCATAGATATTCCCACATATTTCACAATTCTACTGTGACTTGAATTGGTGCTTCCTTCTCTATTGACATCAGTAGTTCCTCAGCCCAAAGCCTGTCGTTTATGATATCTTCAATTTAAAATCTTCCAGTCACCTCCTTAAAGCTCACTCTTGTACTTCCGATCTTTTTATTTCCTCCCACTGTACAGCTTCCTTCGAACAATCTGAATTATTCATCATGCTACCATTCATTCCAGGTTCGTTAAAATCCCAGCTCTCTCACCATCTCTTAGGGTGCGTTTACACTAGGATAGTTATTGCTGGATATTTATGTCAGAGAGAAATTCTGATTAATGTAAACTATGAACAATTTATGTCTGATATATATATTTCTATCACGAACTATAAGTGTCGACACTTATATACCGTCAGGTGTAAACACTGATTTTAAAGAGAAGAATAAATGTCAGGGAGAAATATCTTGGTTTCCAGCTGTATTGTCGACACTTCTATACCAACAGATGTAAACACTGATTATTTGCTAGTTGCAACAGAACATTTGATTTATCACAGGAGTTTTAACAGTTCATCTACTTTTCTCTTGCAATATGGGAGCTAAAAAAAAGACTGGTTAAAAGTTGAAGTTATAGAACTTATCAATATGTACCAAAGCAAACTGGAGCTGTGGGACGTTAAGCGTATTACTTATAAAGATAAAATAAAAAAAAACATCATGCTTTAACGGAAATGGTTGAAGCATTCAGTAGAACTACCGAAGAAATTAAAATTAAAATTAAAGAAACCAATGCAATTGTGAAATATATCAAGTGTACAGTTTCAAAACATAGTTCATATTAATAGAATTTCATAATATAAAATAGTATCATCAAGTAAATACCAACGCACCAGATGCTAAAAATTGTAAAGCTGGAGCTATTCACTACTAGCCTTTCTGAATTTTGTATCTTGCTTTGATACAGAGCTCAGACATTAATTGACTGAAGAAACCTAATTTTTCCCGTCTCAAAATCCATTCTCGAACCCATGCAGAACGTTTTTTTTTTTTTATTTCCAACCTTTTTATAATAATTACACACATTTATCGCAAATCAAGAACTATCGTACACATATCCATGATATAAATGTCTATTTCTCTCCGTATGTAAACTTGAAAAAGAATATCTATCCAATACATATATATCCAGACATATATATCCTGCAAGAAGTGTCAAGTGTAAACGCACCCTAACTCCTGTTTCTTAAATATATAATTCATCTGTTATATCTTTGAATGGTATCTGTTTCAGATTAATCTCATAGCAAACAGACAGGTTCTCGCAGATGGTCTGGCTTGTGATTGGCTCACGCAGAAGTTATACTGGACAGATGCTGATGCACATACGATTGAAGTTGTGTCTCTTGATAAATTCTACAGGAAGGTCCTGTTTTGGGAAGATATAGACCAAGCGAGAGCAATTGCACTGGTACCAATGGAAAGGTAAAAACAGTCTAATATTTTGATATCGTATAAGTAAGTTTATTTTATTTTTGTTGTGAATGACTTACAGCAGCTTTAAAATTATTCATAAGTTTTTGTATGCTTTAGAAATTATATAATATTTCTGTCTTACATAATGGAAATTTGTGTAATCATAAGGGTGCATTGACATCTGATAGTTATTGCAGGATATTTATTTCAGGCAGAAATTGTGATTAATGTAAACTGCAAACAATTAATGCCTGAGATATATTAGTGTCGACACTTCTATACCATCAGATGTAGACACTGATGATAAAGAGATGAATTTCATTTCAAACATAAACATCTTGGCTAGTAGCTGTACCACCATACCAACAGATGTAAACACTGAATAGTTGCGTCATGACCTATGACGGGCCATCCATTTATCGTAAATTTCAACAAATCCAGAATTTTTGTATTCATAGCCATGACACAAATGTCTACCATTTTCTGTCAGTATGTAACAATATCTATCCGACACCTGAGATATATATCCTTGCAAGAAGTGTCAGATGTAAACACTCCCTTATATATATATATATATATATATATATATATATATATATATATATATATATGAAAATAAAGATAAAGATTTTTTTTTTTTATCTAGAGTCATGTTTGAGGTTAAAAGTTGGAGTCCCAGGCTGTCCATAGGCTCACCCGGCTTTTAACCTCTTGACATACATTGTTTGGGAGACGTCAAGAACTTTCTTCTGCAAATGTTGTGCAATATATTATTAGGTTAATAACAGCCGCCACGACAGCCCCTTAATCTTGTTTTGCTTATGGTGCTTTGCTGTTTGTCTGCATTTTACACGCAGACAAACAGCAAAGCACCATATGATGACATGCATTTCATTCATCAAGGGGTTAATTGGTACCTGCAAAGGGGGAAAATCAGGTGGCCCAAGCATACCATCACCCTAGTGAGCCTTACACAAACTACTACCGCAATGGGTATGACAACACTTTTTGTTGTGTGAATTTGCCGTAATATTTTGAACGCATTAAGTTATTTAATCCTAACATGGTTATATCTAAGCATATTGCTTTACGTTTTTGCAGTCACCTATTTTCACCTGTTGGAGTGTAATGGACATTCTTCATGAATGTGTAATAAACTAACCATCTTGTTGAGAAATGTGCTTCGTTGTGGAGCTTCATTGTAATAAACGTTGCTTTCTTCATCAAAATAATAAATCAAAGATAAAATTATATTTGCAATTGAACATAGTTAAATTGAAAAAAAAAAAAATCCTTAAATTTTACCATTCCTCCTTTTATCCACACACCATTTATGAGTGAAGAAAATAACATATCCCTTTTTGTCTATTTCTTTTAAGCCTTACATAGTGTGGTGTCTTGGTTTCGGCAAGAAAAAGAAAATTAATTAAAAGTTAGTATAGAAAAAGTTGACTTAAAATGTTTTTATTATATTTTCATTATATCTCAGGGTTCATTTAATATTACCAAACTCACCACATACGGATTTATGAATAAAACTATTTGAATAATTAAATTAATTTAATGAATTTCCTGAAAGAAAAGCATGAGAAATATTAAATTAGAACCACTTCTTACCGTCTGTCCTTTTATGTGTTGAGACCATATTAAATACCAGGAGAAAGGTTCATAGTAAATATAATAGAGTTGGAAACAAATGACTTATATTGAAATAAAAAATATAATTTATGATTTGGCATGGCTATGATATAAAATTAAATATAAAAAAGAAAAGGTGCTTGACTCACATAATTGTAACAATGTTGGGGTATTAAAGAAAAATTAGCACATAATTGAAATATTAAACTTATATACTAAAATATAAATATTGGACATTATTGAATTTTTCGCTAGCTTTTGAATTTAATTGAGTATTGGCATTTATTGAGTTATACTCAGCTTATGTTGCGGATTGTGTTCTGGAAGTGATGAGGTAGAATGGTAGTAGTTATGTCGGCATGTTGAGGAGAATGATGGTCGGCTGCTAGATCATAGAGTGGTGTCTGGCCATCAAGTGAAGATGAAGTGAGAGCTCGGTGTCGGCCGACCTCTGGTGCTGCAATGAGATCATGTGCCCTCCGTCTCTGGTGCCTCTGGGGGGAGGCCCTTTTTATAGGCGTTACTCCCACCATACCAAGGGCGTTTGGCTTCAGCGATCGCCACCTGGATGTTCAAAGGGCATTTTTGGAAGCACCTCTATTCTTATCTTCCTGGGAAACTTGTATCTCTCTATGCCTTATCACTCCTAGCCGAGACATTTGGAATCTTCTTTTATTTCTCACTGCCTTTTAAAAAAAATAAATACTGCCAAGGTAAGCACTGCCAATTGCTATCCCTTTTATTACTCTTTTATTTATTTAATTGGTTGACAAAAGATAATATTTGTGATGGACTTATGGAATATAACTTAGCCTTTATTTTGAATAGGAATGCTACTCTTTGCTATGCCAGAAACTGACTCTTTCTAGAGCACCCCCTTTTAGATCATTACAATAGACTCAGTTGGTTCTTGATACAGCTACATTACTATTCAAGGTAAAATTTGATTTTTTAACCAACCTGATTTTTGTTCCAGCATAATGTTTTGGACTGACTGGGGTGAAACACCAAAAATCGAAAGAGCTTCAATGGACGGAGATCCTAGGACAAGAAGAACAATCGTATCGCATAATATCTTCTGGCCGAATGGACTTACTGTGGATTATGATTCTAGGAAGATCTATTGGCTCGATGCTAGGCTACATTTTATTGATGTTAGTGTTTTTTTTTTGTTTTAATTTTATTGTGTTATTATTTTAATGAAATAAAGGAAACCAGGTCTGGCCTTACATATGAATTTATCAAAGCTGCACATTCAGAGCAACCTTTCTATCATCGATTGTTGACGCTATACAAGTTATAAACATATTTCAATATAACCGACAATATAATTGATAATGTTTGTAAATATATGTAAATTTTGTTGCATGCGCTCTATATTGTTTGGCTAATAGTTTTTATCTTTACGAAGATGGATATCGTCGAGGTTCGGTTGTGAGCTTCCTATAACTGAATTTATCAACATACTTATACAAATATGTAAAATGGCTGTAAGTATATTTAGTAATGGACTTGATTCCTTATAGGAATCATTTTATTTTAATTATGACATGGTAAATTTGACTGTATTTATTAATGGACACGCATTCCCGAAGAAAGTAGTCCAAAACATTGGTTTGAAATAATAAAGTTATATGAAACTCTGAAGGGATATTCTTCAAATTGATTTTTATTATTTTATAGATCATTTATTATGGTGTAACAAAGTTGATTACTCGCCATTTATGATCTATAAAAGTAAATAATTGATTACTTCATTAATAATATGGTTCTAACATGAAAAAAATTAAAATTGGTTGATTTAAATACCATAATCTTTACACACAGAATCTTACCTTCTTTGTATCTTAGTATGAGTAAGTTATCTTTTTTCTTGAAATTTAAATATTAATTCACGTTTTTCTGAATAGAATATTTTTGATTGTGTGCAGCGATTTCATAATAGTCACAGTGTTATCAAATAAGAATCTTTCTAACATTTTCTTTCTATTATTTTTTCCAGGAAATGGACTATGATGGAAGAAATAGGAAAACTGTTACCAAAAAAGGTGTTATTTATCCTTTTGCTCTTACGTTCTTTAAGGATAAATTATATTGGACTGATTGGGAAACATGGTAATTTTGAGAATTTATAATTAAGATTATAATTAAGATAATTTTTAAAATATATATTAAACAGATTTATTTTTTCTTCTTATTCAAATGAACTGCAATAAAAGTAAAATGCATAGAAACAGAACCTAAATAAATTGATGATTCAACTATATTTTAGAAAAACAAATGTGCTTCAGCATTGATCGCATTGAACACTCTTTAAATTTATTTTTGTCCTGGTCTGAAATTGAAATAAGTCAATCTATTTAGGTAGAATGTAAATAATTTGAATTGTGACTAATCTAAGAAAAAAAAAATAGAACGAGGATGGCAGATCACCTGTCAAACAGTCAGCTTGATAACATTTGTCAAACTCTTGATAAGATTTGCTTTTTTAATTACGTTGAAAATATTTGCTAACCTAATTTTTTTGTTTTTTCCCTTTTTTCCTTTTTTTTTTTTTTTTTTAGCCTCGAGCAGAGTTGTATATAGTTATTGATCACTAATTTGAAATTACATTTACATAAAGTATTAAAACATTACCCAAAAACCACTTAAGGTCCATTCACTCACATCAGTCATGTCACGTCTCAGTTCCGTTTTGTACTAGTCACTAAAAATATGTTTTCATGATGGTTTGGTGACTTAAGTGTGACTGACGGTCTATTCACACACATCAGTCACTGAACCGTGAAAAGATGATGTGATGTCTTCTCAAGAATTTTTTTTTTTTTTTTTTTTTTTGCTTTCACTCACGATTTTGCCGACTTCGGTTCTGAATTGGACCGGGGACTGAACTGTGACATGACTGCCATGTTTCAATGGACTTCTTTATTCAATCAAAGTTGGAGAGTATAACAAAAACGTGATCTTGTGTGACAGTTTGTTAAAAGTATTTTCAATGATGAAATGGATAAGCATTTAAAATATTCTTAAATTATAAAAATGTTATCTATAGCCCGTTCAGTTAGATCGGAATAGTTCTAATCTCACATGCACAAAATTGTGAGAAAAATATTCCCGACGATTCCACCATTTGCATTTCCATTACAATGAACAACACGCTACTTTAAACTCAATAAAAACTGATTATGTCTCGTTTAGGACCAGGAAAGGCTTTGAGAGGTCAAGCAAGGGAGATAGTGTAATATTCATCAATACTTAGCCAAAGCTAAGGCTAAAAACAATTTAAGCTATAGCCTGTTAAAATAGTTTAGTTGGAGGAAAAAGGGCGTAGCCTATATTCCCCATGTAAGAAATTGGCATTAAAAATTCTCTCTGTTATAAACTTATCATCATCAGGAGGTTTAAAAAGTTTTCAGTCTTAGCTTTGGCTAAATATTGATAAATATTAGACACTATTTCCTTTGTGTGATTTCTCAGAGCCTTCCCCAGTCTTAAATGAGACATAATCAGTTTTTGTAATGTTTCACGTATCTTGTTGTTCCTTGAAATGGGAGTTTGTAAATGGTGGAACCGCTGGAATATTTCCCTCAAAATTTTGTGCATGCAGAATTGAACTTTTCCGTCTATCTGAATAGGCTATAGCCAAACAAAATATTGTTGACTGAAATTATCAAGGTGTTATAACAATTTAACTTAAAAGTATTTTGTATTCAAACAACAATTTTCTATTGTTTGTATCAATTACATGCTATTGTCATCTACTGATTCTTAGCCCATTTCCTTAGGACATACAATACTGATGTCAGAACACTGTTGGGGCCTGAACAAAATTACCCAAAATTTTCACCTATTACTATACCTAAAATAATCCTCGAAGGGTAATTCTATTAAAAACATAGCTTAGTTTAGCTCCTTTACCTCTAGTTATCGTTTACTGTTGATTGTGTGTTTGGGCATGGTAGTTATTTGTACATACACATTTTCATTTTACTTTACCCTCCATTGGAATGTTTGTTTTCTTAGAGAATGCTACATTATTAGATTGAAAAATCTTGGAAAAACATTAGCACAAGGCTACTTACTGGTTGATGCTCATCCCAAAGTCAATTAGTAATCTCTTTTAGCAAGCTCATTGATAAAAAGGTTAACCTACTGCAAAATGGTTCGAACCAATACATCTAAGGGCCAGAGTAAGAGTTCAAGATTGTAATAACTAAGCCATTGCAAGACCCGCATGGAGCTATTATATTATATGCATAAACAGCAAAGAGGCTAGAACAAAAAAAATGTATTATTCTTATAAAACAAATTCTGTGATTTTATTTGTTGTTTTTTTTTTTAAATATTTATAGGCTATTTGGCATAAAAAAAAAAAAAAAACAGTATTTACATCATTGATATCATTTTTGGGGAGGTTCATAGACTTTATCTTATTTATTTATTTTTTATATCAAGTATAAGAGATCATCAAGTATTTTTATATCAAGTGATGTAATAACTTTGAAAATGGGATAAGTCCATTTTGTCATCAAATTAATTTATTTTCTAAAAAAATGTTTTCTTCCTCACAGCAAGAACTTTTTTCTTGGAAATTCATTAAATATCATCAAAAATAAATAAATGATTGTTAGTGTGGCCTCCTAAATATTAATTTCCTAAAGGAATTATACAAGCTTAGACGTTTTTTATGTCCCCTGAATAGTTTTATGATTTGGACATATCCCTTTTTGAAAGTCAACGCTTCAAGTATAAGAGATCATCAAACATTTTATATATGTTTAGTATCTTAGTTTAAAGCCTCTTGTTCATTTTGATAAGATTTTTTTTTTTTTTTTCTTCTTTTTTTCAGACGATCGGACTTCCTTTTATATTTTAATTTTACCGGTTTCATTTCTTGTAATATAAAACCATATGTTTCCCACACTGTAGTCTTAATTTTAGTTAAAATTCTATTTTATGCATTAATTTGTACAATTGCTTTATATTAAGTAAAAAGATTGAGCTTTATTCCATTTTGTGTATTCTGTAAAAAATTCCTAATATGCAGAAAAATTAGATTATTTCTGTAGTTTTACTATTCTGTAGTATCATGATTTGTCTAAATATTTTATAACTGTTTTTCTTCAAGGTTGCTTACATTATTCGCTTCAATAAATTCAGAGTGAATGATTTTTTTCTCAATGTGAAAGAATTGATTTAGAATACTATTGGTACTTACTAAATCTTTCCAACCAAAAATATTTTTTTCTGAATGTGTCTCTTATCTGAAATGTCTGCTTGATACCTGCTGCTTTAAATCTTCTTTTACTGTCAAAATCCATTTATCTATTTTTGCCTTACTTTTGATGAAAAAGGCTGCCAAAGAGCACCCCAAAGCATTCAAAATAGATTTTTCTAAAAATATGGCGTTTTCTCTTAGCTATCCATATTCAAACCATTCCTTGACTTCTTAATATTAATTATTGGAACGCTGTAATTTTAAAGTGAAGTATTTGTCGCTGTTTGCCATTTGGAGCTGATAATTTTTTGTTTAATGACAAATTATTATCCCTTGAGGAAAGTAGTCTATTTAAAACTATTTAATGACTGAATTCTATGAAATGTTATCATCCTAAATATTAAATTGCATGTTAAATGATACATGGTTTTTTACAATTTTAATAGCTTTGAGCTATTGCAGTTGCATTTTTCCAATATGCATGCACTAATATTATGTTAAATATTATAAAAACTTCAAAGTATTTTTTATCCTAGCAATTGTATTTAAATATTATTTTTGGATTATGTTTAATTTGTTATTTTTAGGTCTATCCACATGTTAGATCGAAGCTCAGGAAGCGATGCCAA
Organism: Gonocerus acuteangulatus; assembly: GCA_946811695.1. Classification (NCBI taxonomy): domain Eukaryota; kingdom Metazoa; phylum Arthropoda; class Insecta; order Hemiptera; family Coreidae; genus Gonocerus; species Gonocerus acuteangulatus. The sequence continues at coordinate 36,550,269 of OX328131.1, forward strand.
AGAACTGATCCATTGCCACGATAATATACCGATAGATATTAGAGTAATGGACCCTTCTCGACAAGTATACAAGCAGACCCCGTGTAGAATCAACAATGGAGGGTGCTCACATCTCTGCCTTTTATCGTCTGAGCCTCCCGGCTACACCTGTGCCTGTCCGACTGGTGTCAAGCTCTTGGACAATCACACCTGTGCCGATGGTAAGGCAAAATGTAAACCTTAGAATCATAGTTTTCTGATAAATTCTATCGCTTTGGAAATATGGCTAAATAGGGATTTGAAACTTTTGGAAGGGGATTTGAATCCTAGTTCAAAAATGGATTTAAAGCATAATCAGGCATTTTGGCATTAAACACCCCTCTCTATATTATTATATTTTTCTCACAGTTTTCAACGAGAAATGACTTAGCTCTTTTGAACAAATTCTGAGAATAATTTTAATAAATACAGTGATTTTTCTTGCTGATATGTCTGATATAAAGTCATAGAAGTTCTAATGGATTCCACAATCTCCCATTTATGATATTCTGGACTGTCTTAACAATTGTTGTATTTGTTTAACCGCAAAATGTGTTTTTATTAATTTAGCCAAAAAAAAAAAAAAAAAAGTTTCAAAAGTTTTTGAAACCAGTTATTGAGGCGTCTCTATTATGAGCTTTTTAAATCCAACTCCAGGTAAGGACATTATGGAAATAGTATTGACACACTTACTATGAGTCGATTTTTACATAATATATATACATACATACATACATAAATGTACATAAATAAATATAATATTTCTCCTTGTATTTTTAATGAACTTATGAAATCTTTTAGAATTAAAATGTATGGATTTTGAAAAAGTGTTAGAATTTGATATCAATTTTTAAATGTATTTTATTCTCGCAGGTCCTCAAGAAATGATTCTTTTAGTACAGATGACCGAAATTTGCCTCATTTCCCTCGACTCTCCTGATCACACCCGTTTTCCTCTCAATCTCAACGGAATCAAACACGCTATGGGAATAGACTATGATCCAATTAATGGGTACCTATACTGGACTGATGATGTGGTAATTACTTATTTTTAATCTGATATTACCATTCTATAATTTATTCTACCATTTCCCAACCTGTGGTATGTGAGTTGCTGGTTGGTACGAGTACAAAGAGTATTTGTAAGAATGATAAAAAAAAATATACATATATATATATATATATATATATATATATATATATATATATTAAATCATAAAAAAATTATCTATAATTCATAATTAATCATTTTAATTCATAATATCGCACAGTAGGTCTTTTAAATATGTACAGACAAAAATTGATCAATCGACATAGTTATTTTGGATTGAACTTTTAAATTTAGCCGTTAGCCAAACAGCTAATGAGTTACTTCAGATGCCCCTGCCACTGTTGTGATGGCACTGCACTCTCATACACATCTCCTTCTCACTTACGAATGACAGGTCATTTTTTGTGATTATATCGTTTTTCTTTATACAAATTCATTGATCCCACATATTGATAAACTTTTTCATTTAGGCATGTTTAAATTTTTTATTATAATTTATTTCATTATGTGATGTGAATGCATGGTCACCCTGCACAATTTATTATGTAAATAACATACTTGTACAAGAAATTTCACAAAATACTCTTATTATTACAAAGCGATATCATTTATTGTCATGTACAACCAAGTGATACACAAGCCAAAAAAGGTTGGAAAACGCTGATATATATTTGATGTAGAACTATAATAATACATATTATGTTAATAGGCGAGGGTAATAAGGAGAGCTCGGTTGAATGGTACAGGCCAAGAAGACGTTATCTCTTCCGAGCTAGAAAGACCAGATGGTGTCGCCGTGGACTGGAGGGCTCAGAATCTTTATTGGACAGACACTGGCACTGATAGAATTCAAGTTCTTAGGATTAATACATCTTACACAAAGGTTTGTTTTCATTCAGATTACTTCACTGGATTGTGGTGAGCAATGGTCTTGCTTCTTTCTTTGGTGGTAATCATTCTTTCCTTATTAACCCTTTAGAGACTGAACGGTAGGCGTGTGGTGCGTTAGCCTGAGCTAAGTAGCCCCACTCGCCGTGCGTTTACCTCTCGAACCTCCCCTACTTCTATTTCTATGAGTACCTAATGTCTTTTATTGTTGTTCCGGAAGAACAATGAAATAACTGCAAAAATGTGTCAAATGCAAATAAGTCCATAGACAATATCAGAAACACATCCCATAAACGGCCAGAGGGTAGTTGGGTCATGGTCGAAATATCAACTGTTGTTACCTTCATTTAATGGAACAATGCAAATTAGGGTGATTAAATCCCCTGGTAAATGAACATAAAGTATATATTCTACTTACTCTCAATATACCATCATTTTCTGTCACTTACATCCTTTTCAATCATACGTTCTAACAACTGCAATACATCTATTTTTTCAGTTACAAAATAACATGAAATAGATTTAATTTTTCACAGGCAACAATAATTATAATCATTTCCATACTCTTGAGATAATAAGAATTGCGTAAAAAAATATATTTATCTATTCCTAGATTTCTTGTTGAACTTGGATAATCTAGCATTGAATTGACTAAGATTTTTAATACAAAGTCAAGGGATGGTTGGATTCGGCTAGGAGAAAAAAACGTCTGATCTTCACGCAGAAATCTATATTGGACGTTTCGGCTGCACTTTGGCAGCCTTCTTCAGCACTAAATATTGCTTGGGGGGAGGAAAACCATTTAACCATTGTCACCTAAATGTCTTCTTGGTCTCCCCTCCCCACCCCCGGCATTATTTAGTGCTGAAGAAGGCTGCCAAAGTGCAGCCGAAACGTCCAATACAGATTTCTGCCTGAAAATCTGACGTTTTTTTCACCTAGCTGAATCTCAACAATCCCTTGACTTTGTATCAAAGCAGCGGCTTACTATCTCCATCTCATTAATATTTGTAATGTTACTGAACATATTTTTGGTTACAGGTATTGATTAACACAGATTTGGTTGAACCAAGAGCAATCGCTGTATCACCTGATGAGGGGTTAATGTTCTGGTCGGACTGGAACGAGAAGAAGCCAAAGATAGAAAGAGCAGCTCTTGATGGATCTCTCCGTGGGATTTTGGTTAGTGATAAGCTTGGCTGGCCTAACGGAATTGCTCTGGATATTAGTTCCAAAAAACTGTATTGGTGTGATGCAAAAACTGACAGTATAGAGGTACGTATTAGATATGATTTCTCCTTTACTTTTTAGAAACATTAACTCACCAGGCTGGGGTTAGAGTCCAGAAACTCCTGTTTTACACTTTGGTGTGTTGCCAAATAAGCGAACAGGCTTTAAATTACAGCATGACTAGTTAATTTATCCAAATGAGTTAAAAAGCTTGGGACAGATAATACAGCATCATATATATCCGGTGCCAGGCAATGTTATTTTCACATAAGCCTCAGAGTAGGTTCTGCTATTATTATTAAAATTTATTAAACCACTATATAATACAGGATGGCTCAAATTTTAGTAACTTAATTTTCATACCTTTATTTTTGAGAAAGAAATCCTTACCACTCCGTGCCTATCAGCTAAATTTGAAAACCGTGTAAAATGCTTTTAATGTGTTCTTTAATTGACAATACAGTAGAGTCCCTGACCAGGACTAGGGAAACAATAATATTGTTTTCAATTTATGTCGTATGTTTAAGAAACTTGAAATTCTATAATTATGCTGTCTAAAAATCCATGCCTGACATATGAATGAAACAATAAAGTGTTTTTAATCTATGTTGTATGTTTAAGAAACATGAAGTTTTTCAATTATGCTGTCTAAAAATCCAAAATACAGCCTGACATATGAATGAAACAATCTCAAATTCCGTCTCATATTTAGAATCAATGTTCTGTACCGCTTTTACACAAAACGTATAAAATAAACCATTATCTAGGAGATAGTCATTGATCTTCTTCGCACGCAACAAACTAAAACAGCTTGAGGAAGCAATGTTTGGCCATTTGCACGAAACACCTGTCATATCGATTTTACCTCCGATCACAATCGCACTACAGTGCAGTTTACTGGAATACGTAATTTCTTATGTACAGTGGTTTACCCATAAGACGCTTAATATGCCTCATAAAGTCAATACATGGCTTTTTATGACAAAACTCTGCCTAAACTCTATATTCGCTAATCTGAATGGGGTTCAGTCACAATTAGTTTGGATTAGCGGGACCCAACTGTACAAATTTGTGATATTTACATGTATTAATTAATCGACCCATTTAACCTGCTCAATACAATCGTTTGAAGTAACGGACAACACAGGTCTGGGGTAGCTGAATTAGCTTACATAATTACAAGTAATCGATAGAGGCGAATTCGTCTTCAGCTCTAGTCCAAAGGTTTCCTTCATGAAAGGACAAGTCACTGATTTCCCGGTTTCTTGAGATCCAAATTATATTCTATTTATTAAATCTATTCTACATGATCAGAATAACGATATCATTTCAGAATGTGCCATGTAGATCATTAAACACAAATAAAACAGATTTGTTCTGACACTACAATAAGTGGGGTCTCCCGTGGTCTAATGGCTAGCGCCTTGGATTCATAAGCGGGAGATGGTGGGTTCGATTCCCAACCTCTGGCAGGAATTTTATCATCCCACGGCTCGCTGGTAAAATTCCTCGCTGCACCCTGGATGTCGGCGCTAATGACCTAGATGTAGATGCGCCTTAAAAAAAAAAAAAAAAAAAAAAAAAAAAACTACAATAACCTCGTCAAGGTGGAATTCGAACCCAGGCTGGCGTTTTAATCATATTTAATGTAATTATTAACCGTTTAGTGGGTATGATCCTTGTATGAGGATGCAGTTATAAAATTCTCCTACAGGTTCGCTGTTGGTATCAAGAAGTTCCAATCAGCTCTGATAGATAGAGAATTCCCTACCCGAACTAGGGAATTCCGCCAACTGCCATCCATGTAAGGGGGATTATGCCCATCCTTCCTACCTCAGTTACCTGGTGACACTTTCAGCATTAGCATTCCTATTGACTCTGTGCATGATTCAAGTGATATTTGTATACACTATTAAGCGAACTTATACTCGTAAGTGTTATGCGGGTTTAGTATAATTTTTGCTCGGTCTTTACAGAAACGTCGCTAAGAGGCATAATCCCTGTAGGAAGATATGTTGGGAACCAGAAATAACATTTATCATTGGCTAATCTAACTTAACAGTTGTTCTTAGGAGAGTAAATAGGCATCATTTGTAACACTAAATGTCTTTTAACATACCTAGCGAATTTTACCCTACAAAGGATTAAGCTGTGTCATTTTTCTGAAGCTTTGGCTCCTATGAATGAATAAACTTTTCTTACAAACCTGATTCTCAGTTCAAATCGAAGCCTAGCAAATTATTTTATTTTATTTTTTTTTTAATATAGATTTGAAAATTAAGTCACTAATGGCATTCACCATATTGTGTTATTATACAGTGGTTAAACGAATAAATATTTTTTCATGTTCTATTCTTCAATTCTCTGTTAATTTCCACTTTTGATTTTTTTTTTCCTTATTCGTTACCTATCTCATTAAGATTTATTTTTTTCTAGGTGATAAATTATGATGGAACAGACAGGAGAGAAGTTGTTACCGACAATCTACCTCATGTATATGGCATTACTTTAGTGGGAGATTACTTATATTGGACCGACTGGCAGAGGAGAAGTCTAGATTCCGCTCACAAAATCACTGGAAATGATAGAAAGGTTATCATTTTTGTAGCTCCTTACAATTCAGCTAGCATTATTAATTTATATTTCAGCAAAATTAACATTTCGAGGAAGTGTAACTTGCTCTGCTTGTCGCTTTCTCAGCATGATTGATTTTGATGTAAAAAAACTGTTAAAATTTATGTCATGTCATCCAGTAGATCATTAATGTAAAACAAAGCTCTGCTGAAAAGGAAGAGTTCCAACTAGTCCCATTAGATATCTCTGACCCATAACGACTAAAGCCCGGTGCCTAAAGAGTGACATAAGTTTAAAAACAAGCTGAGATGTGTGTACCCTCACGGTGTGCCTGACTAAAGACGATCAGAGCCTCCCCGGATTTGTCGGCCTTTCACTTTTAACGCGATCAGGGCACTTAACACTTTCAGGACCGATGGCTTCGAACAAAATTTCCATCAGAGGACTCCTTTTGTATAATTATTTCGGCAAACATATAAAAAAAAAAAAAATAATAAGTGAAGAAACTTTTAAAATTATGTAGTTTTATTGGATTAATTATAGTTTAGTAAAATGTCAAATACACCAAGACAGCGGGCCTACTGAAGGAATTTTTCGGGAAGATTCGGTATCATACGATACCAGACCCCCAAACCTAACCAGGAATTACGTAATGAAGTACCAAACCAAAATACGAAGGGTATAGTATAAGGCCCGGAGTAGTGGGGATAGAAATAAAGGCAAGCTATCTGCTGACGCATATATCACGACGCTGGGTCCAAACGTGTTAAAGGGTTAACAGACCAAATTTGCTTATTTTTTTTTTATACACTTTTGTCATTATTTTTGAGTGATGGATAGCAAGTTTTGTTGCATTATAACAAATATTACTTTCACCAGGAGCACGTTAACAATTTATGTTCCTGAGCCAGCCACTCCTTATAGACTTTTCAAAATAAATTTTTGGCTTTAATTTTTGATTTTGTCTAGTGAATTTCATTGCAATATAACAAAAATTTCAATTGTTAATGGCATATTAATTGTTTAGGTCCAGAATACAGCACTTCTGTCTTTTCTTTCTAGTGTTGTATTGTGAATTTCTTTGCAACAAAAAAAAAATTATGGCAGTTAGGTGAATATTAATAATTTCCGGATTAAACCTCTCCTGTTCCTGATTTAATGATTTTTTTGGTTAAAAACTCATCCAGTTGTTTGTTAGGGGAAAGCTGTACACCGAGTATCGTGACAAAAGAACCAAGTCATACCAGTGATGCGTATTATATGCTTACTAACTACACAATTCCTGCGAGTCAGACTAAAAAATTAAATACTTTCCTACATGCGCTCTTGAATTCACTAATCGATCCATTTTTTATCATTTATTTAATTCTCCATTAGGAATTTCTTTCAAAATTTGTTTAAAAGTCCTACTAAACCTTATAATCAAGCTGTGTGGTCAGCATTTTAGGCATTTCTACTTTGAGTATTTAAAATATAATTTTAAATTTTGTATTACAGGTAATTCTTGACCAGTTAGCCAATATGATGGGTTTAAAAGCAGTTGGTCCCCTTGTACCATCTACTGTACAAAATCCATGCGCTGTAAACAATGGAAACTGTGCGCATCTATGTTTCAATACTCCAACAAAATATGTCTGCGCTTGCCAAATGGGTCAGTAGTTATTCATTATTCTAACTAACATCAGACCTTTCTTTAGTACTAACAAAAAATAATGTATACAGGCTACGAATTGGAGAGTAACAGAAGGTCTTGTGTTGTACCTGAGGCTTTTCTTCTTTTTGCGAGAAAAGAAAATATTGGACGAATCAGCATAGAAAATCCATTTAATGATGCTATTATTCCTGCTTCAGGTATCAAAGACGCTAGGTATGTTCTGTTAGTTGTCTTAAAAATCTATTTGTTATTTTATCCTATAGTTTCTAAGCAATTTTCTTTTCTTTTGTTTAGTGCCCTTGATTTTGACATCAAAGATGACAGGATATACTGGACTGATGTAAAAGCAAAAGCAATCACAAGAGCTTATATCAATGGGTCTCATGTTGAAAGAATTATTGAATTTGGTTTGGATTCTCCAGAAGGTAAAGAATAAAAAATGTTTATTTGGATCATAAGTAATTTGTTTCTAAATTGGGAATATCTGAACTTTTTATTTAAAAAATAACTTATGCATAGGATTAACAAAAAAAAAATGTAAGTTGAAGGTGAGTGTGGGGAAGGATCAATGGATTCTTGAAGTAACTGATAGGAGTTGCTCCTCAAAATAGTTTAAAACATTAACTTATATTTGCGAAGTTTCGAACCTGTTTAGTTTCATCATCAGGCTTCTTATATAAGTCGTGTTAAGGTCTATTATAATTTTTTAATTTTATATTAAAAAAATATTTTAAAAAATCAATCCCGTAACAGGCCCTGAGGGGCAGATACTGTAGAAGTATCTGATTCTTGACCATACGGCACACTTAGGAGATAGTGTGGTCAGTACTATTCTCTGGCCACCTGATTTTTTCCCTTTGCAGGTATCCATTAATTAATTAAAAGCTGGGTGAGCCTAGGGACGATCTGGGACCCCAAATTCAACCCTCAAACAACAACACTAGAAGATAAAAATCTTTAGTGCGCGCCCGGGTTTTGAACCTGGGTCCAAGTTCATTAGTCGTGAGTTCTACCACTGAGCTAACCTCGCCCCCAAATTTTATATTAAGATCCATAAGTTATGAAGATTTAATGTTCACTCACAAAATTCAAAATTTATGGACCTTTATATGAAATTTAAAAATTATAATAGACCTTAACATGACTTAATATAAGATGCCTGATAATGAACCTAAACAGGTTTGAAACATCGCTAATATAAGTTAATGTTTTAAACAATTTTGGGAAGCAACTCCTGCCAGTTACTTCAAGAAAAAAAAATCAGTCTTTTTACATGGAAAATTTTTAAATAATACTTTCAGACATTTTCAAACATCTATTTCTGGGATATCTATTAAGGGATGAATTAGCTTTTGATAAAGATGATGTTTCATTAGGTCGCTCAGCTGCGTTAAAACTTGTTAACGTTGAAGGAGTGAAATCAGTTAGAAATAGAAGAATTGCATAACAAAATAATTGAAACTTATTCCTATTTTGATATACCACAGTTTATATTTTGATTGAGCTCCATTGGATTCAAACAAAGGCATCATCTGCCAAATGGGGTCCATGGGCTAGACTTTCAATAAATGTACAGTTTCGCCATTGTTTTTTTCCTTTTTGTTGAGATTATTTAAAATAAAAATATATATTAAATATCTAAAAGGATTTCATCTTGCTAATTAAATAAATGTTTGTTGATTTTTTTTTTTTTCTAACAAGTTAATGATGTAGGTTTGGCAGTGGACTGGTTAGCACATAATATTTACTGGACAGATACTGGTACCAAGAGAATTGAAGTGGCTCGAACAGACGGCCGTTTCAGAAGAGCTATAATTTGGACCAAACTTCAAGAACCGAGAAGTATAGCTGTAGATCCTAGTCAAGGGTAATTATTAAGCTCGGTATTTTCTTGTAGTTTGATCGAATAATTAGCTGACAGTTTTGACGTGAAATTGTCATATGGCTGGTTGTCTCTAAATTTAGTGTCATGGGTGAAGCAAAATTATAACAGAAAATAAGCCATCGGTCTAGTGACTGGAAATTGATTTTGGCGGGAAATTAAATTCATAATATTGGAGGAACTGATTTGTGAATCATTGCTGAGTATTACTGATGTAAAATAGTTACTTGATTTAATGGGTGTATGCAATGTACAATTTATCATAAGAAATAACTGATTTTTATTTACTTACCAACTGACATTTTCAAAATGATTTACGCCTTAGAAAGAGAGAGAGAGAGAGAGAGAGAGAGAGAGCATCACTCATTTGTTTTTCTTTGGTAGTGGTTATTCACATCCAGAATTATTCAAATTTTTCTTTTTTGCGGAAGGTCAAAAATTAAAACTTCACTAAATAGTGCGAATATTTTTTTTTCATATATTTTTAACGTGGTCTCTTGAGGAGGCACCAAAAAGTTGCGTAATACATAGGGATGAAATAAAGTTGACAATATTTAGTTTTAATTTTTGACCTTCTGCCTATAAGAAAAATTCAATGTATGAGAAAAAAGGTCTGTTTAGCATTAATAACCAGTATTATTATTAAATAATGTTTTTGAATTATAGTAAAAAAATGTTTCTATGATATTTTTCTTGATTTATTATTTTTCATGTTTCACTAGCCAAAAAATAATGTAATACATATTGGAAAACGCTCCTATAGAGCCAAGTATTTCCATCCCTATCTTAGGCTTAATTAATCTCTTCACTATATCTTGAAAATGAGGTTCTCTATCTTCTGCACAAATCTAGAAATCCCACTAATTTCATTTTCAAAATTTTGAAAGTTGTTACTAAAACAGAGTTTATTTTGATAAGTTATTCATACATAATTATTTTAATATTTGATGATATTTTTTAGTTTTATTTATTGGAGTGAATGGTTTGGATCTGGTTCCTTGCATCGAGCACATTTAGATGGCAGTAATCCAAAAACTGTCATTAACAATGTCGGCAGAGCTAACAGTTTGACTATCGACTTTATAGAAAAGAAAGTATTTTGGTGTGCACTTCAAGGCTTTATTGAATCAGCTAATCTTGATGGAACAAAGAGAAATATCATAACATCGAGCCCAAGACCTTTTACAATGAGTTTATATCAGGTTTGTATCCAAATTATTAATTGTGGATTTAAATAATTAATTTGAATATCAAAAAAGACAATGACTATACCGATGACTGTACTTAATTTATTTATTAACATAATATTACTTTCTATATTTTTATATCAGGAATGTAAATATATCATTAAGATTGATACGTCCATATTTTATTGATTCACACTGATCAACACTTGAATTACAAGATAAATTTACTAAAACTAAACAGTACAGGTACACTTAAGAATTTTAATTAGTCATTATAGTATTATCTTGTATCGCCTTGTAGTGAAAATCAATTAACATCAAACAAAATATTAATTCATTTTTATTTTTATTGCTTTTATTGATGTTTCAGGACAAAATTTATTGGTCGGACTGGGAAACTGGAAATCTATATGTTGCTAACAAGTATACTGGAGAAAATAAGACTGTTCTGCATTCGAAAGTCGAGCAAGTGACTTCAATTGTCGTTTACCACAGCTGGGGTCAGAGAGGCTGGAATTCATTTGCTAGTTCCAGCGGCTGTTCGCAGCTCCGTCTTGGAAGATGTTCATGCCAGACTCACTATACTGTTCAAGACCGCAAGTGCATTCGTAAGTTTTTACGAATTACTTTGGGGTTCTATTAAATTCAAACCTAAATATAACAAATCTGGAAAGGCTTTGAAAAAATTTGATTACTGGAGTGATTTATAATATCGAGGTCCAATGTTTGCTCTTATACCATATACATGTGTATATATATATATATATATATATATATTGTGGTGTTTTGGTTTGGGCAAAAATTAGAAAATTGAATATATTTAAAAGTTAATATAGAAAAGTTGATTTAGAAAAGTTTATATCTCAGGGTTCATTTAAATTTACCAAACTCACCACATACGGGATTATGAAGAAAACCATTTGAATAATTAATTAATTTAATAAAGGCCGTAGCCGGGTAAGCATGGGTTGTCGGCCCCAGAAAGGTTTTCGCTTGAAATTTGGAGGATCAAACTAGTCCCTTAAAAGTGGCCTATAGCCAAAATTTCAGCTCTGAATTCACACCCCCCGTCGAATAAAAAAAAGAAAATCGAAATTGCTTTGATTATTTTTATCTCAGGATTGAGTTGTCGGATCAGAATGAATAAAAAAAGAAAATACGCATCTTTCTTAAGGCTTTTAGACAAAAATTAATTCGCCTTTCGGCGACATCGCGTTCAATTGTTTTTTCGTGTTTTTATTTTTTAATTATTTTTTTTACGGAGTATCCGTTTCGGTACAATCACCAAACTTTTTGTGATAATTCTCTTACCATCGGTGTACTACCTCAATTTTTTTCAAGAAGCTCCAAGCGGTACGCCATAGTAAAAAAAAAATCGATTATATTTTGGCCTATACTATGGAAAAGCAAGAGGGTTATATTTAATTGTAATTTAATAATTAATTATATATATTTTTTCTACTATGTAGAAAATGTTTGTTGATAAACATTATTATCCGTATTATCAATGGATTTTTTTTTTTTTTTTTTTTTTTTTTTTTTTTTTTTTTTTTTTTTTACGGCGGTGCTAGGCCATTATTTCCGTTTTATCAGTGGTTATTGTTTAGATTAATCCTATTATTTATTTATTTTATACATCGGCTCGACAACTAAGACGATTAGCAGGTAACGAAGTGTGTGACGTCTTAGTTTCACTGAATCAAGTTAATAAATAGTGTAAATAAAACAAGTAATCCTACTAAGAATCAGTTCATATCTGTAATCCGCTCCTTTTCTATTTAAATAAGCCAAGATTTCTGCGTACGAATAAAGGCTGATTCACGCTAGACCGTGTCAAGTCCGGGCAGGGCCACGGTGAAACAATCACACCAGCATTTTCAATGGACTCGTTCACGCTACACCGGGCCGGGTCCGTGTTTTATGCGTGTGTGATTGCTTCCCCGTGTCCCGGCCGTGGCTCGGCCCGGACCCGACACGGTTAAGCGTGAATCGGCCTTAAGTCTCATCCGAGCAATATTTTAGTGCAGTTATATAAAGTGACATCGTGTGTTTAGTAAGCATATTCATACTTAAAATATTGCGTATTTATGAACAAATAATCCAAGGTGTCCTATTTGTGAAACGCCCCCCTCCCCACACAGGATAGCACAGATTGTGAATCCATAGAAATCCAGGAAGAATTTCTGTGTGAATGATAGAAGTATCGCGAATGAGGCAGTAAGTGATCCAGGAGGCTTATGCAAATTGATGGTACAGGGAGATATAGTGGACCGAGGTTTTCGTCACGTAAAGGGTGATTTAGAAAATAAGGGCATTCAAGTACTAATGCCGCCTTGAAAGGTAAACGAAAGCAATGAACAACTGATGAATGAAACGAATCTAGATTTGTAACAAAATCCGTTGGCTTGTTGAATCAGTACATGGTACGTTAAAGCAAAAAAATTAAGCTTCTTGATAAAAAACAAGACAATAAAATGCTTCCGAAGATTGGCATTTATTTCAAAATAGCAGCTTTTCACCACAATCAGTTTGGAAAAAGATATTCATCTGATCTTGGTTACTCAGATGAAATATTGAGTAGGATAAAGAGGTAGATGTACGTTGAATACATTAGCTGGAGAGGTTGAAGCCAATGGCTGGCAACGCAAGAAACTTCCATTTGAAAGCGTCACTTTGGATGACTTACATGATTTTCCAGAAATTCTTTCTGGACTTCTCTGAATTCAGAATCTAAGCTATCCTGTGTGGGGGGGGGGGCATACTATTTCTAAAGTCGAATCATCTGAACTTGTGCTATCATCTGACGAACTCGATTCCGCCGACCTTGATTTATTATCATCATTCTCTTCTGAATCAGGTATTCTTCTTTTTAAACTTATTACACGGCAACTTCCGCATATAATATCACAGACAGATACTCTTTTACCTGAAACTTCGAAGTATTCCTCTACTTCAGCAGGTAATACTGCCTTTTTGGATGTACCTGGAACTTTTTTTTACAAGCTTTCCACAAATAGGACACCTTGGATTATTTGTTCATAAATACGCAATATTTTAAGTATGAATATGCTTACTAAACACACGATGTCACTTTATATAACTGCACTAAAATATTGCTCGGATGAGACTTAAGGCCGATTCACGCTTAACCGTGTCGGGTCCGGGCCGAGCCACGGCCGGGACACGGGGAAGCAATCACACACGCATAAAACACGGACCCGGCCCGGTGTAGCGTGAACGAGTCCATTGAAAATGCTGGTGTGATTGTTTCACCGTGGCCCTGCCCGGACTTGACACGGTCTAGCGTGAATCAGCCTTTATTCGTACGCAGAAATCTTGGCTTATTTAAATAGAAAAGGAGCGGATTACAGATATGAACTGATTCTTAGTAGGATTACTTGTTTTATTTACACTATTTATTAACTTGATTCAGTGAAACTAAGACGTCACACACTTCGTTACCTGCTAATCGTCTTAGTTGTCGAGCCGATGTATAAAATAAATAAATAATAGGATTAATCTAAACAATAACCACTGATAAAACGGAAATAATGGCCTAGCACCGCCGTAAAAAAAAAAAAAAAAAAAAAAAAAAAAAAAAAAAAAAAAAAAAAAAAAAAAAAAAAAAAAAAAAAAAAAAAAAAAAAAAATCCATTGATAATACGGATAATAATGTTTATCAACAAACATTTTCTACATAGTAGAAAAAATATATATAATTAATTATTAAATTACAATTAAATATAACCCTCTTGCTTTTCCATAGTATAGGCCAAAATATAATCGATTTTTTTTTACTATGGCGTACCGCTTGGAGCTTCTTGAAAAAAATTGAGGTAGTACACCGATGGTAAGAGAATTACCACAAAAAGTTTGGTGATTGTACCGAAACGGATACTCCGTAAAAAAAATAATTAAAAAATAAAAACACGAAAAAACAATTGAACGCGATGTCGCCGAAAGGCGAATTAATTTTTGTCTAAAAGCCTTAAGAAAGATGCGTATTTTCTTTTTTTATTCATTCTGATCCGACAACTCAATCCTGAGATAAAAATAATCAAAGCAATTTCGATTTTCTTTTTTTTATTCGACGGGGGGTGTGAATTCAGAGCTGAAATTTTGGCTATAGGCCACTTTTAAGGGACTAGTTTGATCCTCCAAATTTCAAGCGAAAACCTTTCTGGGGCCGACAACCCATGCTTACCCGGCTACGGCCTTTCCTGAAATAAAAAGCATGAGAAATATATTATTAGAATCACTTCTTACCATCTGTCCTTTTATGTTTTGAGACCATATTATATACCAGGAGAAAGGTTCATTATCAATAAAATAGAGTTGGAAATAATTGACTTATATTGAATAAAATATATAATTTAAGAATTGGCATGGCTGTGATAAAAAATTATAAAAAAGAAAAATTGTTGGACTCACATAATTGTACCAATGTTGGGTTATTAAGAAATGTTAGAACATATTTAAAATATTATCTTATATATTAAAATATAAATATTGGCCATTATGAAATTTTAGATAGCTTTTAGAATTTATTTAAAGATTGGCAGTGAGTGAGTTATACTCAGCTTATTTTACGGATGATGTTCTGGAAGTGAAGAGGCAGGCTGCTTGTAGTTGTGTTGAGGAGATTGATGGTCGGCTGCTAGATCTTGGAGTTGTGTCTGGCCATCATGTCCAGGTGAAGTGCTTGGTGTCGGCTGGCCGGCTGGCTCTGGTGGTGCAATGGGTGTGCTCTGGCCCTTGGCTGGCGTTGAAATGAAAACGAGTGGTGGGGGAAGGCCCTTTTTATAGAGGCGTTACTCCCACCACACCAAGGGTGTCTGTCTTCAGCATTGTTCCCTGGATTTTCATGTTCATTCTTGGAAACACCTCTTTTGTTATCTTCCTGGGAACTTGTATACCTTATCGCTCCTAGCCGATACATTTGGACTCTTCTTTTATTTAACACTGCCTTTTTTAAAAAAAAATAAATACTGCCAAACTAAGCACTGCCAATTGCTATCCCTTTTATTACTTTTTTAATTATTTAATTGATTGACAAAGGAGAATATTTGTGATGGACTTATGAAATATAACTTAGCCTTTATTTTGAATAGGAATGCTACTCTTTGCTATGCCAGAAACTGACCCTTTCTAGAGCACCCCCTTTTAGATCATTACAATATATATATATATATATATATATATATATATATATATATATATATGTATATATATATATACATATATATATATATTTAAAGGTCAAATAATTATCCACTAGGACACATAAAAAGGGTGACCAGGACCTCATAATACAGGTTAAAAGACAAGCCAAGTTAACTACCTCACTCCAGAACATACAATAAATGAGATAATTTATCAAGACTGAGTCGGCGCTAATAGCCTAGCTGTCAAAGCGCCATAAAAAAAAAAAAAATCAAGATGGATGACATATTGCACAAAACAAATACAAATTCAGTGGTAGACAATATGGAGCAACATTAATGACAATAAACTTTGAAAAATTAAACTAACAGTAGATTATCCAGCATAAGAGGTTGTAAACTTGAGAGAAAAAGTGGTATTTACTTGACTCAGAATTTGCCAACTTCTACTTAACCATGGACAGCTAATGATTAAACCAGTCGAACTAATATTTAGACTGTTCAATACTATTTACAAAACATATACTAACACATTGCCAAGGACAATAACAAATTTGCATACATGAATTTTTTGTCTATAGTTTTTTACCCTAATAAAAGCTTTTAAACAAACAAACACAAACTCACTTACTTTTCATTACTTTTTGACCAATGGTAGCCTTTACTTGGATACAATATTTAACCACTTACTGCTATAAATATTTATCACAAAATTTAATCAAAACAGTTTCTGTTCTTAAATTATTGTCTTATTGTTATTGTTTTGTTGTTTTTTTTTTTTTGTTTTTTTTTTAGTTAAATGTCTTTATTTATTGCTACTTGACTAAATTTCCATTTATATTCTCAGTTTTCCATAATAATGTGGTTATTTTTATTAATCCTTGATATCTATTTTCTTTCTGACAGCTCTGAATGGTTAAAGGATGAAGTTTTGATATAAACCTTAAAATATGCAACTCCACTTTGTTCCAGGGTAGTATTAACAATAATAACTACCATTTTCTAAATAACATCAAACACAAACTTAAAACCTCAAACATTCATTTTTGTGATGATCATTTTTATGATTCTTTGCTTCTTCCTAAACACCAATTATAAAATTCACCTTATTGAAATCACTACAGCCATTGCAGAAGTACGGCTTCTGACAGGGCCGCCACTGCAAAAAACCCCCCCACTTCTCAGAGCCAGAATGAAAATTCTAGTACTTTGCTATAGGACTTTGGGCATTTTAAAATAATTTTCATCTTGAGTTTTGAGTAAAATGAGAATAAAAGCCGACAATCGGTGTTGCAAAGGTCAATTTTTTTTCCAATTAGCGAGGATTGACCCGGGCCCCCACGGTGCCCGGGCCAGGGACAACTGTACCCGGTTGTCCCCCCCCCCCATGTGGCGGCCCTGGCTTCTGAAGCTCATAGCATATGGCTAAGGGAGGCTTGATGTTGCTATATGGAAATTTTGAATTCAATCATTTTGAGAAGTAACACACATTAGCTGGAAAATTCTTGTAATAAACAATCTCTTCAGAGCTTTTTATAATATTATTATTTTTTAATATTTTGTTTTCTTTCTTTTTAGCCCCTAACTCTTTCATGCTTGTCTCAACAAAGAATACCGTAAATAGGCTTGTCTTTGATTCATCGGATGCTCCTGATGCAGCTTTACATGTCACCGGCTTAAAAAATATACGTGGAATTGATTATGATTTCTTGCATCAAACATTATACTCTGTAAGCACACTCATTATTATTATTTTTTTTTTTTTTAATGGTGTATCAACACTCGGGCTACATACTACATTATGTAGTATCTTAGTTATTATTAAGGATTAAAAATATTTTATTATTACATAACATTTCTGATGTCAAAGGATTTGGAAACTCATTAGAGTATTTTACATTCCAATATTATGATCTTGAAGGAATTAAATGAAGGTTAATATTGATCCAGGTTGATGGTCGAGCTCACAATATGAGAAGATGGGTCGAAGGCTCTGGATCTACTTTAGTTGTTAGCGGAGGTGAACAGATCTCCTCTCTAGCAGTTGATCAGTATTACCGAGTATTGTTTTGGTCTTCTCCCGGAGATGGAACTATCAATGCGACCAAGTTGGATAACGCTTCAGTCCCTATAACTGTTGTCAGGAGCCATGAGACTGAGAAACCTAAATTCATTGCTCTTCATCCGTTGAAAGGGTAAGTTTACACTATACAATTCTGTAAAAATCAATTGTTGTAATTTATTATTATTATTTTTTTTCTTATAACAAAGAAAAACTTTATTTATGTTGAAGATATGGCTACCATGTAATGTATTGGTTCCAAGTATAATTATGGACTGACTTGAACTCAACATTTATCTAAACTAAGTTGTGTACATTTTAGCTACATGTGTGGTGGCACTAATGGCCTCGATGCAGATGCTTCATTAAAAAAAAATAATCTGGGAAAGCAGAAGAATTATTAAAAAAAAAAAAATTGTATTGCCATACTAGAGCAATTTTGTGCTTTTAAAATAGTCCGTTAAATAACTCGAAACATATTCAGAAATCATCTCATTGCAGTTGGAGAAAACATTTCTTCAATTTTCAGAAATGTTGGTTTCGTTCCATTAAACATGTTAATAATCATTAACCATTTAACAAGGAAAGAGGAATGCCACGCCACCAATCTGGATCTCTTATTTTTTTCTCTCCCTCTTAGAGCAACTTCATTTGATACTTTCTTTCTTTACAATATATCATCTTACCCCTAGCTTGGAAGTGGACAGTAAAAATTAAATGTGGAAATACATGAGATTGATTGGTTTGCATATCTTCATCTATCTACTTTCACTCACATAGCCTAACCATGCCATCGCAATTATCTACTTTTAGCCCCAGAACAAAACATTAGCCTATATTTACTATTAAGAAGAAAGTGACTAATTTATCTATAATTATATTTTCTGTTTCAGATTTCTTTTTTGGGTATCAGAAGGATTGTCCGACAGCAGGATTTACCGTTCCAAATTAGACGGAGTCAGACGCATGACATTGGTAAATGGCCTTTCTGCAGTAACAGCATTCACAGTTGATCAAAAAGCAGACTTAATTTACTGGGCTACAGCATCTGCGATTGAATTTGTAGACATACATGGGCATAATAGGTAAGGTTCAAGTTCTTTGCTTAAATTATTGCAGAGTTGGGCATAATAACTATCATAGGCGCTAATGGCCAAGATTTATGTCGATGCGCCGTAAAAAAAAAAAAAAAAAAAAAAATAATAACTATCATAATTACAATTATAGCCATGGGCTTTCGAGATGTGATTACGATTATAATCACAGAGATATGATTAAGATTGTAACCGTAATTACAATAGTGATTACAGGCTTTTGTGGTGTGATTACAATTATAATAACAGACCCTAGAGTTATGATTAAGATTATAATTGTAGATACAAGAGTGATTATGATTACACTTGTAATCACACCATTGATTATAATTGCAGAAAAAGTTGTGATTATGTTCGTTATCACAGAAAGGTTATGATTACGTTCGTAATCTCAGAAAGTTTATGATTACAGTTGTAATCTCAGAATAAATTTGTGATTACAGTTGTAACCATAGAAAAAACATTGTGATTACAGCTTTAATTACAGAAAAATGTGTTTACGAATTAAATTATTATCGAAAGTGTGATTACTAGTGTAATCATAATCACTCTTGTAATTAAGAATATAGTCATCATCGTAATCACATCTTGAAAGCCTGTGATTATAATTTTAATTGTAATTATGATTATGCCCAACACTGAATTCTTGTTCCTTGGAAACACAGTAGGGGCATTTATTTGAAATTTGCATGTGATTTGAAGATACATTAAAGAAACAAATAGTCCTCCACTGCCCCTCTCCATCTGAGCCGAAATCCAGTTTCTTCGAAGGCAAAAACTAACAGTATCCCATTCTTGGGGGAGAGGTTATTTGGACAGGAGCCTGTAATTTCTCTCAGAGGCCCTGTTTGTTCCGTCTTTGTAACTGAATTTAGCA
The DNA here is from genome assembly GCA_946811695.1 of Gonocerus acuteangulatus. Lineage (NCBI taxonomy): Eukaryota > Metazoa > Arthropoda > Insecta > Hemiptera > Coreidae > Gonocerus > Gonocerus acuteangulatus. The sequence goes on from OX328131.1 coordinate 36,569,948, forward strand.
AGAATATATTATCTCATTAAGAGGTCTCAAAGACAGTTTGATGAATCTTTGTTGTCATTTCATGAATTAGTAGGGATTACACAAAAGGAATCAAATTAAATTGCAATTCATTCTATTTTATTTGTACTTACAGCACACATTTTAAATAATTATGGTTAATTTTAATATGAAAAAAAAAAAATTCAATGAAAATTTACTAGTTTCATAGAATACTTTTCTCTGTGTATTTTCCGTCGAACAAACAGTATTATTACAAAGTGTAAGTGAATACAGTATTATATTTTGATGTTTTTCTTTTGTTATTTTTCCAGAAAAGAGATACCAATTGCTTTCACTCTGAAAGTTAATGGGCTTGCTGCATTTGGAAAATATCTTTATTGGATCCACCCTCAAACAGTGATCCAGTATGACAAGATGACAAGAAGTAGAAAAAATGTCTTTGCTTCTCAAAATCTTCTAACTTCAATTGTTGCCATAAATGCTCCAACAAAAAAGGTTAGCAGTTTTATTTTCATTTTTTTTTTTTTTTTTTTTTTAATTTTTAATTTATTGAGTAAAATACCAAATCATTAAATTCATAAATTTCGCTGTGTGGGCTCTAAACAGATAGGGAAGTCCATTGGGGCGAAGCTCTTTGTAAAGACCCAAAGGGCCGAGTTTTTCTTCATACTATTTCTTCAAAGCATCAATTGGAATAAAATTCATCGCTTTATTGTTATTTTCCTAGGAATTACAGTGGGAGTGTCTGTCTGAGGAGAAGGTGAGTTCCCACATGGATTGCCGTAGAGAGGGCGCATGTGGACCTGACTTCTTTGCCTGTACCAGATCATCCGGAGATTGTATACCTCTCAAATGGCGATGTGATGCTACTGTCGACTGCAACGATGCGAGTGATGAAGTTGACTGCCCAATATGTGATAGAGATAAGTTTACCTGTCAGCCGGGACAATGTATAGGTAAAGACAAATTCTTTTCTTTTTATATTTACTTGTTCAATTGTGTCAATGAGATGTATGCTTTAGTAATCTGTTCTCATTAGTCACGATTAACACATTGAGCACGGAGTGGTATTAGTTAAATAAGCCAGCAGGTGGACATTTTCAGTCATGACTCAGAGACAGTCAGGTTCCCAGCGAAGTATGTGTTGGATTGTTGTATTTTCAAGCAATCACATGTACAATCCATTATCTACAAAATTTATGATAATGAATTCATGAAATAGTTTCAAGTCCAATTTCTTCTGACATAACGTACTCCTCTTGAACAATAAAAATTATGTGGAATACTAACTTTCTGAACCATATGATGGTTTTTATTGATGTTAAATTATAACTCAAGAGTTGATCTAGACAATTTTTTAGCCCCATCATAATTAAAAAGCGCAAACCCAAACAAATAAACAAACGAATTGAAATAATTTCACTGAACAAGAAAAAAAACAAAAAAAAACAAACTGTAAATATTTATATAACTATAACTGCTTGGTGATTGGGACAAAAACAGGTAGAATGAGAGGCGAGGCTGAAAAATAGTACATATTAGAGAGACAGAGGGTGATTGTTCCTGGATAGACGAGTAACATGTCACCAGAATGTGCTCCGTCCTCTATTGTTGCTGGATAGACGAGTTACATGTAACCGGGATGAGCTTTGTCCTCTAATTGTTCCTGGATAGACGAGTAACATGTCACCGGAATGTGCTCTGTCCTCTATTGTTCCTGGATAGACGAGTAACATGTCACCGGAATGTGCTCCGTCCTCTATGTGTTGATCAAAAACTATCCTGTAACAAGCCACATGGGCCCAGAAGGGCAGATACTCTAGAAGAAGCTTATTCTTGACCATATGAGATAGTACGGTCAATACTATACTCCACACTATTTCCGCCTTGCTGATTTTCCTCTTTGCAGATAACCAGCAATCAATTAATTAAAGGCTTGGTGGGCCTAGGGACGGTCCAAATCCAACCATTGAATGACAACACTAGAAGACAAAATGTTTAGTACGCACCCGAGTTTTGAACTCGGGGCTCCAAACATATGATTTTTTTTATCTCTTTTCTTACATTGGCTGTCTGGGTACCAGGATGAACTATTGGATGATTTGTTTTCTAGAACTTCAACCATGAATGGCAACTGTAAACAAAATGATTATCATTCTTTGATTTGTCCTTCAAACAAAATCACAAGGTTCAAGCTCAAAAGGAGAGCCTACACTTAACCTGAGAAATTAGAAATCACTCTAACTTCCGATTCATGGGTTTCAGATATGCGATTTGTCTGCGATGGGACGCCACATTGCTATGATAATTCTGACGAGAGGGACTGCTGCCGAAATGGAGGTGGCCACGAGTGTGATAGGAAATGCCTTCCATCTTCAGTGGTTTGCAACGGTTGGCCAGACTGTCTTGACGGAAGTGATGAAGCAGGCTGCCAGACATTACTCCAGTCACCCCCTTCTTCACAACCACACTTTTTAATTCTTGGTGTTGTTGTTGCAATGTCGCTATTTTTTGGAATATATTCTATATGCAAATGGAAGAGAAGGTAAATTTTATTTTATTTGATTAAAAAATATAGTTTAATCATTGAATAAAAATTTCTCTTATATAGTTTACATTGATTTTTAGATATAATTGTTTTAATATGATAGTTTTAGTTGAACTTGAACTAAACCACTTGAAGGATGATGTTTTTAGCTCTCAATAATTTTTTTTTTTTTTTTTTTTTTTTTTTTTTTTTTTTTAAATTGTAATAATTTAGAATATAGTTTGTGGTTGTTGGCAATTTGAAAACAACAGATTGACTCAAAATTGTTACCAAATTTATGGAAACTAGAATCTGTAAATTTTGGTATAAAAAAAAAAAAATTCATTAATAGAAATGACCAGTTTTGGGCTTTTCAAATATTTTGGTAACCCCTGGTGTGTTTCAGAGATGGACATAATTTTATTTATAAATAAAAATACAAATTTATTCGTACTTCATATATTTGTGAATACGAATATAAATAAATTCGTATTCATAAGTGTGAATACGAATTTATTTTTATTCACATATATTAAATTTAAAAATACAAATAAAATTTTATTCGCAAATTTTCCTGCGAATACAAATAAATTCACAGAAAAAAATTGTAAATAATCACAAAAAAATGTGAATATTTACAAAAAATCAAGTGATTATAAAAAAAAAATCCCATTAAAATATACGAATACAAATTTATTCACATTATAATTTGTAAATAAAAATTTATTCACAATAAAATTCGCAAATAAATTATGAATTTATTCGTATTAAGATGATATTACGAAAGTTATTGAGGGTGATTTTAATATTTAGTAATATCATCTTAATACGAATAAATTCATAATTTATTTGCGAATTTTATTGTGAATAAATTTTTATTCACAAATTATAATGTGAATAAATTTGTATTCGTATATTTTAATGTGATTTTTTTTTAATTACTTGATTTTTTGTAAATATTCACATTTTTTGTGATTATTTTCAATTTTTTCTGTGAATTTATTTGTATTCACTGGAAAATTTGCGAATAAAATTTTATTTGTATTTTTATATTTTATATATGTGAATAAAAATAAATTTGTATTCACACTTATGAATTCGAATTTATTTATATTCGTATTCACAAATATATGAAGTACAAATAAATCCGTATTTTTATTTATAAATAAAATCAAGCCCATCTCTGGTGTGTATAAAGTGTCTGACAGGCACGAGGGAAATTTCAGTAGAGTATGTTGGCAGCAGAGAGCATCTAAAGTTTAAACGCTCACTGCTGCCAACATACTTCACTTTCCAATTTCCCTTGTTCCTGTCAGACATCGTATACACACCAGGGGTTAAATATCTCAAACATGTGCGAGAAATGTCATATGTGGGATAAGACACTTAATGATTAATTAATAAAATTAACTTAATAAATTTCTTATTAAGACCTTATGCGAATTCAGGCTGAGAAAACTCTTCAGTTAACACTGAAGTAACATAAGACTTTAATACCATAGTGAGGTAGGAGACTAAATAATATAATAAAAAGAAGTAATTAAAAATTAACCTTCATGAAAACTGTATAAATTGTATGATAGTTTTAGAATGTAAAGTAATTCAATGTTGTTTTGTTTAGAGTGAAACCTGCTACAGGAGTAGTGAGCTGTGACCCTGCACTTGATCCTCTCTCGCCTAAACCATATAGGCCAAAGCATTCGGTGAGGATGACAAAACTTCAGCGATCCTCATCTAGCCAGCCGTCGACTGGTTCTGTCTTCTATCCTCTCAATCCACCGCCCTCTCCGGCGACAACAAGCAAGGAGTGTTCTCTCTATAGGCCGCCTCCTCCAACGCCCTGTTCGACCGATGTCTGCCACGAGAGCGACTCCAACTACCAGGGCGACAGCGAGCCTCTCCCTCCGCCTCCGACTCCGACTTCTCTCTCCCCTTCGTCGTCTACTTACTTCCCTCCGCCTCCATCTCCTACACCTTGATTTATCTATAGATCGCCTTCTCCTACGCCCTGTTCGACTGATGTCTGCTATGAAAGTGTCTCCAACTAACAGTGAGACAGGGAGCACCTCCTAAACCCTGTACGACTGATGTCGCCACGAGAGGAACTCCAACCACCAGAACAAGAGTGTTCTTGTCTACAGATTTTAGCTTGTAGTATTATATATTTATCTTATTTATTTTAAAACACTACTTATCATACAAAAAACCAGCAAAGAGGCCTGCAGACCCTTCAAAGGTTTAATTATATAAGTTAGAATAGATTATCTAATCTGAAATAAGAAGTGAAAGAATGGTTGGGATTTGGCTATGAGGAAATGTAAGATTTTCAGAAAAACCTACTCAGTAGAATGCCGATTATCTGATTAATTGGGACCAGGGGTGCTTCAGATAATCAAAAATTCGGATAATTGGACATGTAATTGTAATATAAAAGAAATGATAATATTACGTTGTAAAATATTATTTATTAATGTTCCAACGTACTTTCAACACAAATTAATTACTACATTACTGAAAACATTTGTACAAACTAAAAAATTACTTATATTTATCTCTAGATCAGTTTTAAAAACAAACTTTTGGTACGTATTTTATCTTATTTCAACTGCGAAAATGTCATTATGACATAGACCACAATGAACCGTTGCATCAAGGGACAGTCGTCTACCAACATGTCATAGGCATCTTTGTTTTGCCACCCCTTCGCGTTTTAGGGAGACGAATCTGATAATTGGCAAGTCGTATAATCGGTGTTCCACATATTTTATAATATATAGTTAAAAAAATCTGACATTTTCTCTTAGCCGAATCCTAACCCATCCTTGACTTCTTACCATCTCGACATCTAACTATCTTCATGTCATAAATCTGAAATATGTTAACTAATATCATGACAGGCTTCTTAGATTTTTTTTTTTTTTTTTTTCTTAAAATATGGAAAAATCTAATTTCAGAGAGGGATAATTTTATTTTAAATTGACACAACAATCAGTGATAAATAGAAGAAAGCAGTTTAGTTTTCTAACAAACAACTTAGTAGATTTTAGCAAGGAAAGCAATATAATGATTTTTGCACAAACTTTCGCATAAATTAATTGTTAATATTCTTAAAACTAAATTTTTCTTTTCATACATCATTGCTATCAGTAATGGAATTCTTTCTAGCAATAGAAGACGTTATGTATTGAAGTGTTAGTAAATTTATTCTGATATGATGAATTTGGTATTACTGTTTATTTGGGTAGTAATATAGTGGTTAATTTTTTTAGATTTTAACTCGTTTTTAGATTTTGTTTGTGACATGAAATTTAAAATAAAAATACTACCCTCGTGTTGTTTTTGTATTAACAATTTAGCAATATCTGTTTTTTTTATTGTGCAGTTAAGCATTACAGGAAACTATCACTATAGCCTGTTCAGTTAGATGGAATATTTCTAATCCCGCTCGAAATTCTGAGGGAAATATTCCTGACAATTCCGCCATTTTCATTTCCATTACAATGAACAACACGCTACTTTAAACTCAATAAAAACTGATTATGTCTCGTTTAGGACCAGGGAAGGCTTTGAGAGGTCAGGCAAGGGAGTTAGTGTTTAATATGTATCCATACTTAGCCAAAGCTAAGGCTAAAAGCAATTTAAGCTTTAGCCTGTTCAAATAGATTATTTAGTTAGAAGGAAATGGGCGTGCCTATATTCCCCGTGCAAGAAATTGGCAATAACAATTCTCTGTTATAACCTTATCACTAGGAGGTTTAAAAAGTTTTCAACTTAGAAAACTTTAGCTTCGGCTAAGTATTGATAAATATTAGACACTATCACTTTGTCTGACCTCTCAAAGCCTTCCCTAGTCTTAAACGAGACATAATCAGTTTTTAATAATGTTTCACGTTTTGTATTGTTCCTTGAAATGGGAGTTTGCAAATAGTGGAACTGTTGGGAATATTTACCTCAAAATTTTGTGCATGCTGAATTAGACTTTTCGTCTGTCTGAACAAGCTATCGTTCTTTAGCACATTTCTAGAAGAAAATATTTCTTCTATTTGATATAATTTTTTTTATATGTATATTTTGAAGTTGTTCCTAATAGGATATATTTTGTTGTTTCCTCTCACCGTAAGCTAATATTTCCTAATAGCTACAGTACAAAAAAATATGCTTGCCAAATTAAGTTAAACAAATGTACCTGGGATTGGAATTTTTCTCTTCATTTCTTCTATTGCGTCCCTACAAAAGTGCATGATATAGTACATGAGTACTTCTCTTGTACCATGGAAAAGTATTTATTTGTTGTTCTTTTTTTAATTTTATATTTGAGTATGGAGATTAAAAGTTTCAATCGTAGATACTGTATTTATTATTTTGTTGTTAGTACTGTAGGTAAGTGTGCAATATTATTAATTTCTTTTCCAATCGTTAATATTTAATGATTAAATTAAATTATTAACATTATTTGTAAATATTTTGGTTTTAATCCTATTTTTGTATTATGATGTGTATTTTTTATTTAGATTAACTTTTGTTTTCTTGTACATAACGTAACAAAGAAAGTATGACCATGACCTCACTATTTCTTCATTCATTAAGCCTTAAGACTGGACTGTTAGTTAGTTCCTACTTTTAATTGTCGTATTATATCGAGGAATCATAAAGTATTGATACATAGTCGCTCTGTGCCTTGATAAGTTAAATGTCTTTGTCTGTACAATGGGCGAAAAGTTAGCTTTAAAAATGTGCCTAAATACTTTAAATTTTTATCATTCTTTCAGAAAAGAAATTCATATCACTTATACAATAAATTAGTACTTAATAGAATGACAATTTGCGCTCGAAGGCTCCGGCGGAGCAGAGCCGTTTAAAATTTATCTTCAAAATAAATGAAAAAAAAAAAAAAAATTGAAAAGAGTTGAATACCTTTTAATGACATGTGGGCCATTTATTAAGACTTTATTGTAATTTCTTCATTTTTCTGTTGTAGATATAAATTATTGTTATAGAGCTTGTTCGAAAACATGAAGTTACTTGAAGAAAAATTGATTTTTAAAGATTGTTAAAAACAAAAATTTGTTTTTCTTTTTCAGATATATTTAAATTGTGTTGTTAAGGTGCTATATGTATTGAAATTACCCTGTTGATATTTAAAAATGAAAAAGGCAAGCACACAAATGCTTTTAAAAAATGAAAAGTATTGTTAGAGAGCTTTTATGTAAATTTAGGATATGAAAGGATTATTGAAAAAAAAATTGAAATTTTTGATATTGATATTGTGATTAATATTTATTAACATTTTTCTTAGAAAAGGCTCGATGTCATGTTTTTCCTCAAAGTAATGAGCTATTGCCAAATTGAAAATATCATCCACGTTTCTTGAAATCATGTTGTTGAATCTAATCCGTGTAAAAGTAAACATTTTACATAATGTTATCAACATTCTCCAGTGATTGTCCTTTTGACATTATCAATCCTGTTGTCCATTTTTAATTGCATTAAAATTCACAATTTTAAAAACATCGATTTTACATTTTTAAAAACTGTTATTTTACATTTAACAGAAGTTAAGGAAGGTCGGTACTTAGATAGCCAGTACTTAGATGGGTGACGGCAAGGGAAACTATGGGATCATTCTCTTTAAAGAAAAGTTTAAATGATAACAAATTCAATCCAAAGAGGTAAAATTAACTAGGGGAGGTCCCAGATGCTAAACTTTATGAAAAGGTTTGAAGTTTTAAAAACTAAAAATTTATGTGAGAAAAAATGTCATATAGGGATCAAACCAAAATCAATTCTAATATATATATATACAAATATATATATATATATATATATATATATATATATATATATATATATATATATATATATATATATATATATACATCTGTATGAAATATTTTTTAATTAATTGATGTAAACCACTCTGGCCAGTAATAATTAGTTTATTTATTGTTATTTTTAATTACACATCTGCTAACAGTGCCCGCTCTAGTAGTTTTGATGCCTCAGACACCAAAAAAAAAAAATATATCTATATATATTATTATAGTGCAGCAACTTTTTGCCTTCTCTAGAGTGGGCTTTGCTGGCAAACAAGTCTTCTCGAATTCCTCGGCATATAGTTACAAATATGTCCGATACCCCATTAGTTTGTTTCTTTTGAGAAAAACATAACATCATTCTTAAGCTCAGGGATATATATAAAATTAGAGCCATTGGCATGTGCCTTTTTTTAAATAAATAATTTTGACTTTTTGTTCATTAGTTTTATAAATATATGTGCACCCTGTTGTCGGTTGTATATGTCTTCCAACTCAGTGATACCTTATTAGATTTAGAACAGAGTATTTATATATTTGTATAAAGCTTCGTGTACTTACTGTAAATTTTAAGGAATTCTTGTGTAAATAAATTTTTTTATGTTTTTAGTACTTATGTAAATTATATTAGTAGAATTCACATTTTCGATGTGCCTTGCCTATTTTTATTTCGTAATTATGAAAACTTAATATTAGATTTTGTTCAAATATATGTATCGATTACATAAAATTAGATGTTATTTATTTTTATTTCCTCAAGGCTATTTGTATAAAAGTGAAATCCCTTGATCTCACTATTATCTTTTGTGATAAATTGTGCAGTTCGAAAGAAAAATTGGTGGATTTGTTCCTATGGAGTAACTCTGCGGGAAAAATTCTCTCTTTTATAACATTATCATTGGAAAGTTTTCACTTCAGTTTATGTCAAGTTTAAATTGTTTTCAGTCTTATCTTTGGCTAAGTATAGATAAACATTAACCCTTTCTCTACCGTTGACTTGCTTGTCCAGCAGTCGAGAGCCACTCGTATCTCTCGCATTCTTTTTCTTCTCATATCATGACTTTAGACCTATCTAGCATTACCGTAGAGTACACGCATAAATAACTTTTTCATAACTTATTTTTAAACTAAGTTATTCAACTTAAAAATAATTCAAACTCAAAATGAATTCAACATATCGCACTAGTATTTCTAAAGTGACAACTAAAAAAAAACTCAACTGACGATGTGTCACTCTTGCTTATGTAGGGGGAATAGCATGAAGACAGGAAGAGTAACACAAGTGCCTGCTGGCGTGCAAGCTCTGAAGCTAGGTACATACAGTGTTGATGGTTGATACAGTTATTTACCAATGTCTTTCATAGTCATAACTGAAAAACACCGATTTTGGAGTTGTGTCACTTTAGAAATACTAGTACGATATATAAAAACTAATAAGCATTGTTAACAAAACAAAAATCAAAATTATAAAATAAGAGTTTGATTTGGCGAGGAGATTGCTGAGTCTTGGCACTATGAGGGAGAGTGGCCAAAGTATCCCTTATATGGGGCCAGACACTGGGAGAACCCTTCTCCTTGCAGCTCTCTGCGTATGGTAAGGGTTGAACACTATTTCTTGCTTGACCACCTAAAGCCTTCCCTGATAATTGCTTAGAATATTTAATTTTGTAGCTGCCTAGAAAAAGTAGCAATAGAAAAATATAAAGGTTTTATTATCACTTTCTTCATCACTCTCTCTCTACTTCTTCTTCTTCTGGCGCTAAATCTTCATTTTCATTCGCCTCTTCTTCAGTTTCACCGTGAGCTCCTTGAGATTCTTGTGATTGATAATCTGATATGAGGTCAGTAACGTTTATCTCTGAAGTAACAAACTCATTCTCTTCCATGCCTTCTCCAGTAAACCAGTGAATGAAAGCTTTCTTTTCAAACATTTTTCTAAATACATTCACTTGTTTTCGAAATATTTCTTGTATTCCAGTGTTGTTACCTGGTAAAATAAAATATAAAAAGGTTTAGTAAATAGAAGGCGAATCAAAATCAGGGAGTATTTTATAATTGAAAAAAACTGTGTGCATACAATGACACTAATCCAAAACTGTCATTATCTAATGTCAATTTTTCATGTCAGGGGAAGCCTATGCCTAAAAGCCACACTCTTTATCTCCACTACAGATTTAGTTTTTATTTTCTCTTGAACGAGTTAACTTGGGCACTGAAAATTTTATGGATATTTAATGCCATCGTTTGTAAATGTATTTACTTAATTTTTACTATAACTATTGTTACCTAGACTACAGTTTTGTATTACTTTTGGTTAGATTGTTTTTTTTTAGGTGATTCATTGAAGCCCGAGTTAACTTGGGTAGCGTCGTGAACCAAAATAAATATCTTGGTTTTTATTTTTATTATTTATTTATTTTTTTGTTTGCCTTACAAAGCCTCATTCCCTTAACTGCTATGCCTAAGATATCTCAGGTATAGATGTCGTTTCAATTTTCCAATGAATAAGTTAACTTTGGGCCTCCTCGTGGTATAGCGGCTAACGCCACAGATTCTCATGCGGGAGGTGGTGGGTTCAAGTTTTCTGGCAGCAGGTGAAAATTCCTCGCTGCACCATGGATATTGGCGCTAATGGCCCAAATGTCAGCAGGCCGTTAAAAAAAAAAAAAAAATAAGTTAACTTGCCACCACATATAATATGTATATTTAATGCCACTGCCCAATATATTGATATTTACTGCCATCACCCATAATATTTTTACTTTAGCTCTTCTTACTAATTATCATTATCTGTCGTTAAGCTTATATCTTAACAAGATCTTTTTTATGGTTCATTAACCAAGTCGAACTTCAATGAAACACCCCTCCCCCCCCCCTCAAAAAAACAAAAGTAATATGAAACTGTAGTATAATAAGGTATAATAGTATAAGGTATAGTATAATAAGGCTGCAGTATAGTAAGGTAGTAGTTAAAATAAAAATCAAGTAAATGCATTTACATATGATGGCATTAAATATCTGTACAATATTCAGCGCCCGAGATACCTCGGGCGTGGCCCTTAAGCGTTTAAGTAAACCAAAACTTACATATTTATCTCTTCACAAGCTATTAACTTCAAAATATACCTAAGAAACTGGCAGATAGTGTGAATCCTCGAGGTGGTATATCACAGATGGCAGTCTTGATATTATTCGGTATCCATTCTGTGAACATGTAACTGTTCCTGTTTTGCACCTTCACCATTGTTTCCTCTACCTAAAACAAAGTATTTCCAACTTAACTACAGATTTCAATATCTGTAGGAAGACTTTTGTTAAGTGTTCGTTTGGCGTAATCATCCTAACCAAATGTTTTTTTTTTTCTGAAAACATTTAAACCACTAGTCTTCCAACTGTTGATTAAATGAGTTATTATTATTTTTTATGGTTACAATTTTAAAATTACTTCAGCATTTTTAATTTAATAGTTTTAAACTTCTTCTCTCCTGTGAGGTTTAACTAATTTAAATCCCAATATGGGAGCCTTATATGTTAATAAGATTGTCCAGCATAAAATAAATATGAAGTTATGACCTCTCTGAAGCATTGGCTCCGTTATTTAAACTAACTTGGCATGCTGTGATATGAAGCCCAGTAGACTAATTTTACAATTGTAAAGCAGGAGGATCTGGGTTCAAATCCCAGGCCGGCGAGTTCGTTTTCCTAAAAATTTTACATTTTAATTTAGTAATAATTTTCCTTTTAAATTTATATTAATGCAAAAATTAAACCTCTTTTGTGGATGTCCTCCCCCTAAATATAGCAGCAGATGTTAGGAACTTGCCATGCCTGGGGTCAATTTGGCACAAATTATAGTTCGGATCGAACATGGCTTGAACTAGCACTGGAACTGTTGAAGATCGGAACTCTTTTGCTCCTCTTGACAGCAGTGGAACACTTGAAGGAGCGAAGAAATGCAGTCTGGGGAAAGGCACCATGTTCACCAGTAGTTTTCGAAGATCAGTGTTCAATTGCCCAGGGAATCTGAATAATTATATTAGTTTTTAGATTATAAGGTTTGTTTTAAGTAAATTGTTGTGGGAATATTTTCAACAGGCCCTGGAATGGAAATGCTCAACCAACTGCAGGCGGGACAGGAACCCTCATCTACCACATGAGAATCTAACTTAGGGGTGCTCAAACGGTCGATCTCGAGAGCTTTTTGTGTAGATGTCGAGAAAATATTTTTGATATAGAACTTTTCAAAGATTTTCTTTTAACAGGTAGAGGCAGGGCCTTCAAGAGGATTATGGGCCCTTGTTCTAATAAATTCACGGGCTCCTTAACCCCTCCTCCATTAACATTACCAAAAACTGACATTTCTTTGAAAAGAAAATTAAATACATTTGTAATTGAACGAGTGGAAAATTTAAGTATTATCTAAGGTACATTGGCACTTCCTGATATCGACGGTCAGAAGGAACAAGTTGATAAGTGGGAATTGGACAAATTGAGTTAAATCCTTTAAGATTTTCTCCTAAGACGCCTGAAAGGGTAAAGAAGTAACTATCTCGCAGCCTTCGATTTATAAAGATGTGGGTTTCTCGGCATCTCGTAAAATAGAGCGTTTTTCCGTTAATTCTCTATTAAAGAGCTGCCATGAAAAGTTAAGATTTTGAACTTACCACGTTACTCCCTGTGACCATCGATAAAGAGACAGTATACACGCTGAAAGATAAAATTACTTTATTATCATTGAAGTTAACACTTTATGAAAGTTATCTGACCTGAAACATGCGGTAGTACCGGCCATTATCGCTGAAACAAGATGGTTAAGATCTTTGAAGCTCGGATATGCAATCTTTAGCACCTTCTTGCATATTTTATTCATCGCACCATTATCCATACAGACAACTTCCTCTGCAGACTCTATCAGCTGATTCAGGCCGAGTATGCAGTTATATGGCTCCACGACTACGTCAGAAACCTACCAGAAATGTCAAACTAGTTCAATTTATACCAAATATAATACACTTAGTTATAAAATCGAGTCTTATAAAATGAATACAACGTGCCAACAGTTTTGGGCACAGCTACAAATTACGAAACAATCATGTCTTTCGTTGCGAAGTAAGTACAGCTGTAAATACTTTTTGTCATCAGTAGTTCCTTTGTGTCTACTAGAATTATGTAAGTTGAAAAAGTAGTTGCGATGGCAACTACCAATTGATAGGAATGAAGTACAAACTTTATTTTACGAAAAAGTAAAAGCACGTTTGGTTGCTCGAGGAAAAATATTCATCAACTTTTGAAGAATCAATTCTTCTCGTAAGCTTCAAGTAACACTAAAGCTTGGGGGAGCCAGAGCTGTTCTGGGAGGTCCTATACATGAATGTAACTTCATCTAACTTAAACAAGTTTGTACAATACTTTAGTTTGCGCTTCTTCTTCTTCTTGTCGTTCCAGGCTCCTCCTAGGTCTCCTACCAGCTCTAAGGTAGAGGAGGCGGTGTCAGGTCCCTGAAGAGGAGAAGGAGTCCATCCCCTCTTACCGGATAGTGTCGTGGAACTTGATGTGACGCGTACGTACGAAGTCTCGAATCAAGGGCAGCATCGTGGAGGAGCGTTGGCTTCGTTCTTCGGAGGCAAAGCTAATAAGTAAATTAACGGCGTTCAGCCATTAAACTCAGGTTCTGAAGAATGAACGAAGATGAGCCAATCAACGGTCCAGCTGTAACCTACTAATTAGGATCGAGGAACCGACATGTCGGAATCATGGAACAGGCAACGCCAGGAAGAACCGAGTACGCCTACGGAACCACACGAAGAGAGATACGTATACGGGTTAAACCAGACGAACATCCTAATTCTCCTCAGACTTAACCCTGAGAAAGCTAGTAGCATGACGAGCAAAACGTCGGCGAAGAAGATTTACAAGACCCGAAGGTGCCTTTTATGTATAAAGGAATTGATTTCATGCAATGCACAGACAAAACTTTTGTTTAAATAGATTGAAGGTTATTGAAGACTTACATCACGCGAAGGCAAAACAGTAAAAGGGTTGAGTATCCTGTCAGGATATTCTTCCTTGATTTTCGCTTGTACGAGACATCCTAAACCCGATCCTGTGCCTCCGCCGATGGAGTGGATCAGCTGAAACCCCTGGAGGCAGTCACAACCTTCCACTGCTCTCCGCATGTATTCCTGAGCCTGTCCGATGATGTCCGGTCCGATGGAGTGGTAGCCCTTGGCCCAGTTGTTTCCCGTACCTCCTCCTCCGGCGATAATGGAATCGGGGTTGATAAGAGTACCATATGGACCGCTCCGTGCAAAGCTTGTCACGTCTTTGTCGAGGTCCAAGCAAATTGTCCTGGGAACCCATCGACGACCTAGAAATTAAAAACATTTATTCTTTCTTTTCAAGTCATATTATGTGGCCCTATGATCCCAATAATTTGTTTCATAAAAGGCTGATGGTCATATCGTCGATACAAACGCAAAGTATCGAATGTGAAAAGATGCATTTTTCATTTTCTGATGGACGTCAAACTCTCCAATCTAAGTTCGCTCAGTGAAAGGGAAAGTAACCACTGACAAAAGGACGAATCTGCCGACTATTTGATCGTCCAAAAGCAAAGTAATAAATAAATGTGTTTCACTCTGTAATGTGGTGATTTTCACATTCGATACTTTGCATTTTTATCGACGATATCGTTCACTTTTTGAAACTACGTAATATCTCAAAAAACACATGTTTCAGGAGAGCTTAAAAGTAGAATAAAATGTAGGAAAATAAATGTTTATCCTCAAATTGAAATATTTACGATATAGCAGACCGGTTTAGACTACACTTGATTACGCTGATAAGCGAGGATATACTATACTTTCAGGACATTCTGAAAATAGCCAAAATTAAAAGATTTTTGGGACATGGCGTTGTTGAAAAAGAGAGCAATATGGTTAAAATACTTTATTTCATGCTCAATATGATTAGCCACAACAGGCACTTCTTCAGGAGCAGCTTCACGATATGTATATCCAAGTCCACAGAAATAAATTAAATATGGCTATTTTCAGCCAGCTGCTTAGAATCGATAGTTTCACGGTTGAAAAAAGATTTCCTGAGAAAGATTTTTCTTAAAAGAAATACTTAAATGATACAAGGACATATATAAATATGACTAAATATCGGCTATTATATTGACAAACATGTTATTTATATCATTTATCTTCAGTTTTTTGTTTATTCTAAAAGAAAATATACTCATTATTAAAATTAGGGAAAAACAGTAAATAAAAAAACGTACTTAAAACATTTAAATAATATATTTTTCAATATAGTAGATGATATTTATTATAGGAATACTGAAGAAAAAAGCATTCTCTGGAAACAGATTTTCAAACATGAAACCATGGGCGTATATAAGGGGGATTTGATCGGTAAATATTTCATAAAACCCTTAAAAATAAATTAAATAAGATCATTTTAATTTGTTTTTCTCATCTCAGGGCTCGCTGAGAAAATTCCTGGCTGTACCCTGGACGTCGGCGCTAATGGCCAAGATTTGTCGATGCGCCGTAAAAAAAAAAAAAAAAAAAAAAAAAAAAAAAAAAAAAAAAAAAAAAAAAAAAAAAATTAAGATCATTTTGTTCATAAAACATATTCTCTTTTGGGTGTAATAGCGTTTAAGTTGGCTAAAACTCTTCCAATATCAAAATTGTTAGTATTCCATACACCGGAAATGGTCTCGCCCCCCCCCCCGAAATTTTCCCAGCCCTCTCCGAAATTATTTTCTATATACGCCCATGCCTGAAACTATCGATTATAAACAGCTGTCTGGCCATTTTTATTTTATATGTCTGGAAGTGACACTATTGTGGAAGGTCTTTCTAAGTTAAGGCTTAACAGTGAAGTTGTTCCTAAAGAGGCTTCGAGTGACGTGAAATATGTAGCGCACCAAATAAAGGAATCTAATGAGAAGTTGAAGTGTTTAAATATATGACCACCTGCCATTTTTAATTTAAATTACTGTTTTAATTAATTACATTCACTGTTGGTTCTACGTCACCTCTGGCTTCGTCATAGTAAACGTTGAGCCGTTGGAGCTGGAGTTTATTGTTTCCATGCCATTGGCCATCTGATCCTACAGAGTGCTCGTCAGAGATAACTTCCCAAAACTGAAATATAGTATGGATATTGTTTTTAGTAAGTAGAGAATAAATAATTAAAAAGCCCGTCACGCTCGAGCTGCATATCTAAACACATTCCTCAGTAAGGTTGATTACTTGCCCACCTGAATTTGCTTAAATAAACTATATAAATACTTCTTCTTCTTTATCGTCCTCTTGGATTTTTTCTAGCGTAAAGGATCCTCAATGAGTTGCAGCCATTCCTTCCCGGTTCCTGCAAAGCTAATTTATCTTCTTGAGGTTTTTGTCTCTTTTCTCACCAATCATCTGGCTATTTCTCTGACAAACGATCTGGTCCGTCCTCGCGGTCTTTTCTCAGAGGGCCGAGTTTCTAGAACTTTCTTCGGTTCTCTTTCATCCTCCATGTGATACAAAAACCACTTAAACTATCGGGATTCCGGTGTGCTCCTTAGTTCACTCAAACTGTTCTCTCTTTTCTGACTCAATTCCTTCTTGTCTTCCCGGCCGCTCTCCACAGAAAGTTACTTTCTGTTGCATTAATGCTGCTGGTTTGCTTATCAAGCATTAGCCAACTTTCACTTTAATATCTAAGGATCGGGAGATAAACAGATTTGTATATGTGGCTTTTAGTCACCTTACTTACTTCTCGGTGGCTAATTATACCATTGAAGGCCCGAAAAATAAACTTGATTAGTTTTTAATGTTCTCTAAAATATTTCTGCACCAATCTTGCCAAAGGAACTTATTACGTTCCCTAAAAGGGTAAACCCCGGCACAAGTTCCAATTCCTCTGCACAGCAGATCAGGAGAAGGGGTTCTTGTTCTTCTCGGGAAAGAAGTAAGACCTTACTTTTAGAAGAGTTAAATCCATTTACGGCGCATCTCTTCTTTCCATCCTATTAGGGCTTCCTGCATTCTTACTAGTGAGTCAGTAATTAGAAAAGTTCCATTTTCCAAAAGCTGACGAAGTTTGCTTATCTCAGTCTGCCTTCTAATGGCTTTTTTTTGCTAATATACAGTGCAAACAGGAAGATTGATAACCCCCAGGAACACATCAAAAGCATGAAAAAAAACAGAAGTTCCAAAAGACCAGCAGTTTCGGAACATTTCTTCAACAGGAATCACTCTAAGAGTTTTATATTTTAGTTATTTGATATTTAACGTCCACTTATACATAATTCATATTTTTGGGACGGGTTTTAGCGTTTTGATTTTATTTGCGCGAATTTCACCGAAAAAAAAAATGTTCCGGCGAATACTGGTGTATACTAAATTTGACGTTATGACAGTATTTTTGTGTCAAATTTTTTAATAGAATTCATTGTTTATTACCTTGGAACCAATGCTATTACCACAATGGCCGATTTGAACAACCACTATCTCCCTCATCCTAATATTCTTGGTTTCGGATTACTCATTGTTGATGGAAAATCATCTTCCTGCACCTCTTACGGAGAGACTTTATTCAGTTTGAATTTTGCTTGGACTCATGTTATGTTAATTTAAAAAAAAAATTTTTTGTGTTGGTTTGCCTTCATTTTAGTGACAACTATGTGCTATAACATAATGGCTAAAGCGTACATGTAAGTAGAAAGATATTATTTTTGATCAAACATGTGGTATATTAACATCAAAATAGGGCTATTATTTGATGTGATGAGTCAGCCACTTGATGTTTTGCCATATTATCCTTGTAGATATTATACGTACACTTATAGAGCGCAGATACAATCTACCAATGTAGGTTGGCATCCCTGTTGATCATGCATTACTTACGCGTGAGTCCGACATGATTATGCAGTCACTTGATTCGTAAATCAGCATCCCATGGATCGTTGGAGTGCAGAAGAGGATTTCGGCTGTAGAAGTGGTAAAACTGAAGGAGAGCGTCCTCAGCTACGATTTTCTTCAAATTTTGCACTATAACGTATTTTGATACCTGAACAGTGAACTAAAACAGTGAACTTTTTTTTTAATAACTTCTTTCCTAGTTGAGAGCGGGATTTTTTTTTCCAACGGATTCGTGTTTAGTGCATCAAAATACGTTATAGTGCAAACTTTGAAGAAAATTTTAGCTGAGGACGCTCTCCTTCAGATTTACCGTAGAAGTTTTCATCCGAACTGGATAAAGCTGGATGGTAGCTACTGAACCTGCCATTCCATGGGTTTATGACTGGCTCTGTGTTCCTAAAGGATAATTGGGCTATTTATTTTTTTTTAGAACCACTGATCAAATTTCATTATTTTACTTGGGATAACAAAATAGTTTGTTCTTATATGACACTTAAGGGTATTAAGGTCGTGATATTTACTTTAAACTGTAAAATGACGAAGATATGCGTCATCTAGTGTGTTTTAGAACAACTTGAGCAAGAGTGGGATTTGGGAAGCTTATTATAAAAATTTCTAATATTTTGCTTTCTATCCTCCTTACTTTTTTGTTGATACATATTTTTACCAAATAGATTTACTCTAAAAAAAAAAAATTGGCTATGTAGAGAATGAATTCAAACGGTTTCACATGCTTTTAAATCTTTAATTTGTCTATAAAATAAAAATCTGAAAGTTATTCGCATACCTTCATTGTTAATAGGCTTTATTATAGTCCTCTGTTTCTATGACCATTTTTTTTTCTTTTAGATTTGTTTTACCTATGTATAGATATATCCCCTCAAACTCGATTATTAATTAGAAAAAGAGATCGATTTATTTCAAGGTTTGAAGGAAACAGCTCAGTAACCTCTGACGTTTGGTGACGTTAGTTCGTAGTTTTGTTTTCATCAGAATTGCCTTTTTTAATTTCAAAATAATTAGCTATCAACTAATGCTGGGAAACGATATGGTACTGCATGTTAAAGAAGATCCGAAATACTACTAAATATAATGGAAAATCCCTTTCTTGAAGAGGATATAACTGCAGAAGGGTCCCCCAATTCAGATGATACAAGTAGACAAAAGATCTCATATTCTGACATAGCAGATAAACTAATTAGAGATAAACTATGGTTATCTGCATTGGAACTTCATGCAGAACTTGTTGAAGCTGGAAAAGAGGTGCCTAGGTTGAGAGATTTTTTCTCAAATCCTGGTAATTTTGAAAATCAGTCTCGGCCTGATCTTCTGCCCTCCATTCGTAAGTTGAATAAAGTTTGTTTCGATAGTATTAACTTAAAGTCATAGATTTCCTTCATTTATTAGTTTGAATACTATGCCTTAGATTAAAAATATTAGAAACATCGTAACCCTGTTCTCTAGAATCATTACTAATTTCCTTACTTTGTGAATTGCAAAAAGTCTAGACTGAGTTAGAGAGTAAATGAAGAATTATTATCGAATCCTTTATTTACAATTTAAAACTATGTTTGAGTTTTCTGTTTGTAGTCGACCTACTTTAATTTATGAGATACTTTTTACATTTAAAGGATATGCTATATTTTTAACTGTACAACATTTATAATCATGCAAAAAGTTTGTGCGTTTTTCATTTTCTTTGGATTACAAAACTGTTTGTTTATTCATTTGTTATTTATTCTTAAAAATAAAGGATATCACTTTTAATCGATTGTACTGGACCTCAAAAACTTCAATGCTCCTTTTTTGCACATCTTTTGTCTCCTTTGCCATTAACTGAAACAAGTAATAATTAGAGGATCTATAAGCTGTGTGAGTCAAGGTCAAACACTAAATAATTGACCAGTAAGGATGTTTACCATGGACCGTAAAGAAGTGTACATTTTAAATAGAATATATGTTTGCTTTCCCATCAGTTATATTGATCTTACCTGGATGGCTTCATGACCATCAAAAGACCTGTCTTACTTTTCGACAAAGACTGCCTCTTTGTAGACAAAATAAAAATCTATGAATTCATGTTTTCAAAACAAAACTGTCAAAAATCTAAAAAAGTGATACACATTTATAAAAAAAACTACGAATAAACACGTTTGCCTTATTTTTCTGAAGTATATGATATAATAGTGGTAAAAACTGCCAGAAGTTTACATTTTTGAGAAATTTGATACTTTATCAACTTGCATAATTACGCCAATGTGTCATAACGTTATTAGTGATATTTTCTGTAAATTACTCAGACGGTTAGGCCTGCCAGTAAATATACTGTTGTCATATCTTCTGATAGGGACTGTTGATATTGGCATTGCTTGAGAATTCCAAGTAACCCAATAGTGGAAAGTATCCTCTTTAAATCATGCACTTTATATCTTTCAATCCATTTATTTAGCGAAGCCTGTGTGCTATCAGTGGTCGCAGTTGTTATACTACTGCGAAGGTCAAGTTATTGGTAGTAGTAAAATCTTCCATACAAAAATATATCAACAATGTCTTTTGAAGAATAATGATATGTATATATTTAAGTTGTCTACCCATTCTATTTATTTATCCATTAAAAGCCGGTGTTTTGTGAACTTTTGAAGATTTGACAGGATAATGGTATACCATACAGGTAAAGAAAAAGTCGGAACATGCAGAAAGCTTGTTTATATATAATGCTTAGTACCTCTGATGTGATTTGATTACCAAAGAAAAACCTAATATTTTGTTTTCACTAGAATCGAAAGTTTCACTTGAAAAGTTTTTGTCAGTTATTAATTTGACTTTTGAATGGAAACCTCCTATTTACCATGAGACTGTTTTCTGGGTATATTTCCAGTTGACCTAATATTGTTTTTTCTTACTTCTTCTTTTCTAAATGTAACCAAATTGCATCGTAGTTCATAAATTTGTTGGATTTGGAAAAAGCCCCTCTGTCATGTTTGAGTGTCAAAACTACAATTCTAGTTTTTTTTTTTCCAAATTGTTTTGCAGATATCACATTGAAAATCTAAATACCTATGAACCATATTTATGTAACCCTATTTTTTTTTTTTTTTTTACAATTTGTCAACTTATTAGTGCCAAACAAACAGGTTGTCACTATTTTATAGTGCCAATGGCATATCCCATGAAATGGTTTTCAAAGGTGGTCATTTTTTTTATCAACAGGACCTGGTGTATTCAACTTGGTATGGCCTGGAAGCCTTTTAATGCAAAACAATTAGCACTACATACACTTTTTTTGTGTGTGAATTTTGCTTAAATAAAAATTGTGTTAGTGGGTGTTAGCAATAAAATAAGTTATTCTGATTTTGAGCATGCTTGAATAGCTGTTTGAGACCAAGTATTCATAAAATTGTACACATCAATCAAATCAGGAATAAACATTATATGAAAAAAAAAATAGCAGTTCTGGTTAGTCAGTCTATTTTGTTTTTTGGGCACCTTGAAGTCATGTATTTGTCTTTTTACATTCATATAAAAATGGACATTATTTACTCTTTCTTTATGAATAAAAGAAACCATAATAAATACATAAGTAAATCTGATTGTGTGTATGTGTGCTAGCATTTGCGTGTCCATGTGTGCATACAAGCACATACATAAATATCAATAAAATATGATTTTTATCTGCTCTTAATTTGCAATATTTCTTTTTTTGATTTATATTAGCTAGATCGTCAAGTCAAGCTACTCTTGATTCATTGGACTTCACGAGATATTCGGAAGATGGCGAACGAGGAAATGATGAGAGGATAGCCGTATTAGAATTTGAATTGAGAAAAGCCAAAGATACCATAAATGCCCTCAGAGCGACATTGACTGTAGCCACAGGTATTAATGTTTCTATTACTTAAAGTACATCAAGGCGTTTATAGTCGAAGTTTGGCCACAGCAGTTAACACCAAAATAGACACATTTTTTAGCACATCCAATACTCCACACATTATATTCATTATATACAGGCTCACATACAATTTTTTAAAGCATGCAGGAAAAAATCGATCCTACTGATTAAAATATAGGTAACTATACCAAAAGTACCACTAAAAGATGTGTACATCAAAGGACAAATCATATATTACTGAAATAAGCATCACAGACAGCAGTGTGATTACTAAACACATTCAATATTTTCTAGGCGGAAGGTTAATAAACGAGAATTTACAAAGTCAATTCAATTTATTTGATTTTATGAGCTCTACATGTTTCACAAATTGAATTGACTTTGTTAATTCTCTTTTCTTCTTTTTTTTACCTTCTGCCTGGAATATATTGGTTTAAAGAAGGTTGTGTCACTATAAAATATAAAGATACACATTAATTCTCTAACTGTATATATTGTATATACCTAACACCTTAGTTGTACCTATTCTCATTAATGATATTACTCTTAAATTTATGAATTCTAAATTCAGTTTCATATTTGTAATAGAGCGAGGAAACAAAGAAGATACATTCCTCGCTTTGAACTAATGGACAATAATATTATAGTTAATTTGTTTAAAAGGTGTAAATTGTTGTGGTCTGCAGGTACATAAATATATTATGTTGTATTGTTAATAACAAATAAACGAAGAAGATATTTTTGAATACGTAATTGGATGGTGAGGGTGGGGAAGGATCAATGAATTCTTCAAGTAACTGGCAATGTTATTTGCGATGTTTTGAACCTGTTTAGGTTCATCATCAGGCATCTATGTAAAATAAAAGTAAAATGAACTTTGAAATAAATGAGAAGGATGAAACTTCTCCTATGTCCTAACTGTAATAATTGAGGTGTATACTAATACAATAATTAGGTACTTTATTTATTTATTTTATTTTGAGCTTCGCAATTTTAGTGATGAGCTCATGGCGAAGGAAGTGTTTTCAGTCTAGTCAAAAAAACAAAAAACAAAACAAATAAAAAAAAGAACACCAATAACTAAATTAAGAAAAAAGTAAAATGAAGAAAAAAACACAAATAAAATAAAAAACAAAGCAAGTAGCAAGAATTATATAAACTAATTTGAGTATTTAAATATACTCGAGTAAATGCTTATTGGTATATATATATGCATATGTCATGACAAAAAAAAAAAAAAAATGATGAATTATAACAACATTACGGAATTAGGTACTTTATATTAAGTAGTGTTAAGGTCTAATATAATTTTTAATGTTCATATTAAGGTCCATAATTTACTCTCAAAACTCAAAATGTATGGACCTTAATATGAAATTTTGTGCGAAGCATTGTCACTCCTTTTGTATCTTCTTGTGTTGGTTAAGGGTCTGGGTTTTTCCTCTCCGTGGTGGTCCGCCTCTGGGGTCCCCTTGCACTTGACATCATGTAAAGCTCAGACCCAAAAAGAAACGTAAAGGCATAATTGTAGCCAGGTCAGATACACTAAATGATTTGTTAAAGTTGAATTAGAACCCTGAGACCAGATGGCGTGAGGATGTAAACAGTAGTTGATATCATCATAGTAGTGGGGGGGGGGGGAGTTGAGAGCATAGTTGATGAAATAGTATAGTTTCATGTGTATAATTTCTTTACAGTGAATAATCTGATTTGTGCGCTTGATTTGTTTGTCATAGAGTCGTAAAGAGGAGAGAAAAAGTAAGTTGGTCATTATGAACTAAGTGAAAACAAATTACTGCGAGCGGTTTGGGGAAGTAAATATAAATTCAAGTTTTGATTAGTTTAATTCATCTTATAAATAAGTTAGCAGACCGAATATCTTAAATCAATATTTTAATTTGAAATGTAATGCGGAATGAGATAATAGATGCACGAAATCGGTTTCATTTCAATATATCTTGATATTCTCTATAGAGTATTTATAGGTCGAGGGCTGGGATTTAACAAAAAGGTTTTTTTTTTTTCAATTGTAATGTGTCAAAAACAACTGAAATGTGTGTATTTTTCTCTCTTCTCATCTTTGTGCTGATGAAGGCTTGAATCTCAAGCCAAAAATTCTGCACAAATATAACACAATTTTGAACTAAAAAATGTAGTCTTATTAACCACACAACGGAACACCTACAATATCTACCTTCACAATCTCAATAGTCAACAATCTGCTTTCAATTTATTAATTATGTTTAGGCGAAGGAAACAGCTCTACAAAGTTTGTAAAAGGAGACCCAATTAAGCCACATGAATCGAGGGCTCTAAATTTCCTTATTAATGAGTATTTACTGACTAATGGCTACAAACTCACAGCGATAACATTTGCTGATGAAAATGAAGACCAGGTATATTTAATTTTGAATTCATATTTTACTTGATCTAAAAAGAAGAGGAAAATGTCATTGATGTGATATGTTTTTTTTATTTAGGATTTTGAAGATTGGGACGATGTTGGACTCAACATGCCTAAACCTTCAGAACTTCTACACTTGTACAGGGTTGGAATTAGGCAGACTGAGACATCTACTAATTCCGTTTCAATGCAAACGGATCCTGTAAGTACGATTGTTATTTGGTTTACTCAATGTGAATCATTCCAACAGGGTAGAAAGGGCCAATTTGTCAGTGTGTTTTTGTGACAACCAGCTCCGTTTAATCTGTGACCATCAACCTCGATTTGACATTTCTGGCTTTTATGGTTTTGTGGTCACTGTAAGTTAACTAAACAGAAGAGCAAATACCTACTGAGATCTTCATATTACATAATTTACTGATTGCTGATTGCACTGAACATTTTTTTATAAAAATGATTAATATCCTTGCTGTAAAGTCTAACCAAATAACTTTACTTGCTGATGAAGAGAATGAATCAAAGAAAAAAAAAAACAAGTGAACCCTAAAAATTCAAAAATTACCACACACTAATTTCTTATGTAAGTGAGTAAAGAGAGAATCTCATACATATCATAATTTTTATATAAATACTATTTTAATATTTAGTTAACTTTTTAACTATTTATATTGTCTCCTCTCACTTCTCGGCAAATGTCACCAGCTGTTCAGTTTTTTAAACCACAAATTTTCTCTGGCATTTCAGCCTCTGCTCCTTTAAGTGTTAGCTGATCATTAGCTGAAGAAAAATGTCGGAACTTGGATCCTTAGGCCTTTTATATCTTGACTGGCCTGCTAATCCTTTCTAGATCAAAGTTGTGAAATTCGTAACTGTCATATTCTGAGAAGTACTAGGAGACGAAATCACCCAGCGTAGAAGTTTCAAAGATAATATTCTATATTGTGTTTTGTTTTCAGATCATAGAAATAAAAATTGAAGAATCCCCGGTTGTAAATGAAACTACTACTGCTGTCGAACTTTCAAACGTTGTTTTACAACAAGAATTAAGTGAAATTAGGTATAGTAACAACATTTTATCTGCGTTAATTTAATGTTACAAAATGTTATTTTCTTAGTACAATTTATGGTTGAAATTTCATATATAACTCCATAACATAGAATCAGGTGAGCTGAAAATAGTTCTTTTGGTGAAATGCTTGCAAGCAACAAATTTTAAGGAATAACTTTTATTTCATCTTGGGTCAAATAAAACAAGTTTTATATTAATGTTTTTAACACATCTCAGCAAGTTGGCAAACTTGTATATATATATATATATATATATATATATATATATATATATACACACCCACATGTGTGCAGAAATAGAACCTCACACAAGGACAATTGTTACAATAAATGGGTCTCTAACTTCCTTGCTTAGTCCACTCAGTCCATTTTGAGAGGTTTTAAATATATTTTTATTTAAAGTAAATTTTATTTATTTTAAGACGCTTTGCATTTAGCCCATTAGTGTTGATTTAAAGTAAATATTTAAAACTGAAGTGTTAATTGAGTTGTTTAATGTGATAAGTATTTTATGTTTACAGTTTAGAACAGAAGGAAGAGAAAGAAGCTGTAAGTGAAACATCAGGGAGCTTCGAAGAAATAGAAGCATCTGCCGCTGAACATGAAGCTGTAATATCAGTAGGCAGCAGTCAGGATGGATCGGGCAATAATTCTTCAGTTTCAAGGACAGTGTCCACTCTGAGGTTCGAATTAGCTGTTTTTTTTTTGTTTTGTTTTTTATCTTAGTTCAGAGTTTTCATTTTTTTAGAGGAATGAATGGAAAGGGACCATATTTCTGCCTTATCCCATGCTTTAGCAATCATAATAAGGGGCCATATGAATAATATTAATAACTGTTACACATTAATGTAAATATTATTTTTGAATTTGTTTTTTTTTTAATAATACCGAAATAATTTGAATTAAAAAACTGCTTATGACCATGAACTTGTTTCAAAAGTCAGCAAATCACACACACAAAAAAAAAAAAAAAAATTAAAATGTACACAATGAATAGTTGTTGTTTAATTCAATAATCGGAAAACCCTAAGAATTTTTTTGGTTATTTTTTTTTTTCGACTTACCACACAATGACCGGCTTCTATGAAAAAAAGGTTGAGCGCCTCTGGTATAGATATTGTGTATCACTTTAAGCATTGATTAAAAATTACCATATAATTGAAATTAAACATTTCTGAAAATGTAAAATTAAGTATTTTGTTGGTAAATAGCTATTTTACAAAACATTTTTCTTTAAAATTTCCACTAAATTTAGGCATATCACTTCAGGAGACAAATTTATAAAAGGGGTTTTCATCTTTTTTTTGTTTGTTATTGTGTCATGTAACATTTTATTTTCTTCAGCTCTGAAATGTGGTCTGAATTGCCTCATTTGCCACAGCTTGAGGGATATGAAAGCTTTACTTATGAAGAATTAGTAGCTGCATTATCTCAGCATTTGCCGTCTTTGTTACAGCATCTTCCTCTAAATACGAAAGAGGTAAATATCAAATTCATTAAAGAATATTTCATCTATTCTATCTCCCTCTTCTTTTTACTTTGATAATTATTCATTGCTGACTTGAGGCTAAGCATTTCCATGCAGAAGAATATCTTTATCACACCTTTGCTCATAAGGCATTACTCAAATGATTCAATTTAGCCTATTCTGATTGCTGTAATGGCTAGGTTTTAGAAGCTTATAATATATGACAACCTTTTCTTCACACCAGATAGAGAGGTCATATTAAAATATCGCCATTCCAGGAGAACAATGACAAGCTGTAAAAATTTGTCAAATGCAAATAAGTCCATAGACAATATCATGGTACATGGACATAACTGTAGTTCCATTCAGGACCGCCAGAGAAAATTCAAGAGAACAACAGTCAGAAAATTGGTCTTCTAGAACAATTAACAATTTTATAGAAACAATGACGTAACTACACTTAAGGGTTGAAATTTAGCGTTTAAATTAGGGTGATCCCTGGTAAATTAAATTAAAGTATATATTCTACATACATTCAATTTACCATTATTTTCTGTCACTTACGCCATTTTTAATTGTATGTTTTATACAAATGCAACTGTTCTTCCGGAACAGTGATATGAACTTCAATCTATGTAAATTGCAATGATTGACCCGGGCATTGAATAGTATTTCATTTCCTAATATCCTTCCTCTCTGTTATGTAAAAAATACACAAATCTAAAATCGTAATAATTTGTATACAAGATTTAATTGTTTATTAGTGGCTGCAAAGAATGGTTCCTCTTGTCGTGTGTCTGATCAGCCTACAGCAAGATTCAGAACTCAGAGAAGGGCTTATTCACTCACTTCTTGATATAAAAAAAAGGCCTTCTCAAGAGGATCGAAACATCATTTTGTCTGGTAAGCATGTTCTAATTTCTTTTTAGTTTTACTTTTTTTGTACTCTTCAATGGTTTGAATTGGAGTTAGTTACTTTTTTTTTTATTGTGCATCTACTGCTCGTATCAATAGCAGTGGACAGTCATAGTTGGTGCTATAAGTATAGGAGTCTATTCTTTTTAATGCATGTGCCATTCCTCTTAAGTTTTACAAATGTCAAACCTAAACACTTGGACTAACCTACTACAGGGTGTGCCATTCTGTTTCACGGGACCCTCAATAGTTACTTATAGGCAATAATCTGATTGTAGTGATGCCTAGTATGATACAGTAATAGTTCAAACTAGGATTATCTAAGGTGCAAAGACAATCCGCTAAAGACCTGCACCATAAACAACAGATACACAAGCATGCTGCACACAGTGCAGAGAACCTTTTTCATCTTAATTCTTTCAAATTATAATAAGCCTATTATTCTTTATATAAATTTAATCCAGTTAGTACATTGAGGATTAAAGGTATATGAGGATTATACATTGTATAGGTAACTACAGCCTTTGTTTTCATTAAAAGTTGGAAAAACTTAATAGCAAATGATGGAACCGTCAGAAATATTTCCATTTTGCGCATGTGAAACAGAAAGTTTCCCTCTATCAGAACAGGCTATAGTAGAAATTTGTGGAATTCTGCACAAACTCCCTTTTCCCTACAAGCATTGTAGAAACACCATTAAACTTTTCTGTTCAGAATGCAAGTGTAATATTATAATTTTGCTGATAAATTATCATCCAATTTTTAATTAAGAATACCCTTAAGAAACAGTTTAACGCTGGCTTGTATAAAGAGTCTGACAGACACGAGGGAAATTTCAGTATAGTATGTTGGCAGCAGTGAGCTTCTAGACTCTAGATGCTCACTGCTGCCAACATACTTTACTACACACCAGGAGTTGAGCTATAATATTCTTTGTCATATCTTGATTAGAAGCCTGACTGCTGGCTTACTAAGGGAAGAATGGTGCAGTGTGCTACTGTAGTTTCTTTACATGATATGCATTTTGGCGTTGGAGTTAAGAAAAAAAATCATGCATGAATTAATTTCTCGAAATGAAGTAAATTCATTAGCACTTATACATCACAGCCCTGATATTGAAAAAGAATAATTTTTGGTCATGGCTATGAGAAACCTCATATGCAGAAATTATGTGAGCTGTACATGCTATGGCTAGATACTATAAGCTGTAAATGCTGCGATTCTGGTAGTGTAAAATTCCCCGATTCACTGTATCTGTTCTGTTGTTTTGGAGGGGCACCTCCACTATACAAGCACCTGAAGAGGTGCAGAATAACACATGAAACAGTGCCGTGTAGATAATTTATTTTTCAAAATGACATACTAGATATTTTATTTTTTAATTTCTTTTCACACTTGTCTAACTGTTTTTTTCAAGATTAAAAATGAGTTAGAAGCTTTTTAATATTTTTTGTTGTCTTAAATATTTAACCTATTTTGGGCACTAAGAGCTTCAACTCCAATGCTTTTATGAACTAACCACATTTATATCTTCTGAGTTCAAGAGACAGTTATGAAAAAATAATTGGATTCATAGTAATCGTTTTTTTCATTTGGAGCTTGTTAAAGTGTTAGTTGTTTTGTTGTTCCTTCATTTTCTTTTGCAGTTATGTCTCAAAATTTTAGAGTTCTACCTTATTTTATAATTATTTTAATATTTTCTTATACCTTTTTAAGTATTCCATTTTTTTAAAATATTTACTCTAAACATTTACTTTCTATATTGAATTAAAAGCAAACCCACTACATAAGGCCAATCCTACACACTAGGCTAACACCCTGCTCTCCCCCTCTCCCTCTTGGCAGACGACGGCTTTGGCTGAGTCCATTAATTCTACCTTAATTTAGAATAGCTATATGATAATCCCATTAGTTCCTCAATTGAAAAGTTCTGAATCTTTCCATTTGATCATCAATAATTATTTTTTTATCCCATCATAAGAGGTAAACCACACCAATCCGCCTGATCTGAACTAGACCTGGGCACTACTGGAATAATTTATTTCTCAAATAAATAAAATGGTTATTCATGAAATAATTATTTCCGAAATAATGGATATTCTTTAAATGTTATTTCATAGTTAAATAAAACAATCTTCATCAGATAACTAAATGTATTTATTCCTTGAAATAATATTTTAAAATTTGATCATTCTTTGAAATAAATCAACATATTTCTAAAAGCTTTATTTCTGACTATTTGATCATTAATATTTCAGTATTTTTTATTTATGAGATAAATTATTTCAAAGAAAAGCAAAATACTTATTTCCGAAATAACTTCATAATGAAATAACGTTTGTAATGGATGAGAATAATGGGAATGGTTAATACTACCCTCAAAACAGGAGTTAAGGAGATAATCCTTCTAACATTATTATTGGGGTCTCCCTGTGGTCTAGTGGTTAACACCTTAGATTCTCATGCGGGAGATGGTGGGTTCGATTCCCACCGACAGGAATTTTCTCATCTAACGGCTCGGTGAGAAAATTCCTGGCTGCACCTTAGATGTAGGCGATAATGGCCCAGATCTCAATGCGCCGTAAAAAAAAAAACAACAAAAAACTATGTTTTTCAAATCAACTATGTTTTAACTGCAGCTTCCTCATGATATTTGCTAGTAAAGTACGTACAATTTTTTTGATTCATTTAATTAAAAAAAAAAAAAAAAATGTTTGCCCTCACTTTTAATTTATTTGTCTTCAATATATATATATATATATATATATATTTTTTTTTTATTTTTTTTTTTACGGCGCATTGACGTCTGGGCCTTTATCGCCAACATCCAAGGTGCAGGCAGGAATTTTCTCAACGAGCCGTTAGATAAGAAAATTCCTGCCGGTGGGAATCGAACCCACCATCTCCCAAAAAATAAATAAATAAAGTACATCTTATCTTCAATTTTTTTTTTTTTTAATGGTGCATCAACAAATCTGGGCCGTTACCTCTTCAATATATTCTCTTGATTAGCATTTCCTTTTCTACTTTTTTCTATCTACTAGTGTTAAAAACATATATTCAAGGAAAGGAAGTA
This sequence comes from Gonocerus acuteangulatus, assembly GCA_946811695.1. Lineage (NCBI taxonomy): Eukaryota > Metazoa > Arthropoda > Insecta > Hemiptera > Coreidae > Gonocerus > Gonocerus acuteangulatus. The sequence goes on from OX328131.1 coordinate 36,601,028, forward strand.
AATGATTAATCTAATTCCTAATAAATATCCATATAATATAAACAAAATGTATGTTTATTTATATAAATAAATAAATATATATAATAGTATATATATATATATATATATATATATATATATATATATATATATATATCATAAATAATTTAAATGAAGTTTCAGCTACTCAGACTTTAAAATCATTTTTGTCAACTTCAGCTCAATGAGGCTTGACAGAAAAACGTGTATTTAGATGAAATTCTCGCATAAATTAAGATATCAGAATATATTATTTGATGATTTATTTTTGACTTTTATTTATTAATTTAATGAAATTACATTCTGTAATATAATAATACATTTTGTAATGTGCTCACATAAACATAAGAAAAATAAAATAAAATCATGAGGGTTCGCACCAGCTGCCCCCTTGTCTCCTCGGGTAAGCGAGATGACTAGGGACAGCCGTACCCCATTCCTCAACCAGCAGCGGTACGAAGTACTGGAGCTGGAAAAGGGACGAGAGAACTGCAGACACTCCAGGGGCTTGTGGGGAGAAGATAACCACCGTTATCACTCCCTTGTATTGCTTAAAGCAGATCGCGGGGCCACATCCTGTTCAACCGTCGTGGTGGGGAATAGGGATGGTTGGGAGTGGACAGTGACTGGACAGCAGGATTAGGGTTTAGTGATAATTTGTGGTGAAAATTTGCAAAACGGATGGGGATAAGGTCTTGTATTAGAGGAATGTTGAGGTCTTTATGAAGATTCTTATTGGTTATGTAAAAAGGAGCATTGACAATAGTTCGGAGGACTTTAGGTTGGAAGGTTTGGAAGCGTCTGATGTTCGATGGTTTTGCAGTTCCCCATAGCTCTATTCTGTATGTCCAAATGGGTTTTATAATTGTGTTGTAGGTTATGAGTTTGTTTTCGAGTGAGAGAGGTGAGTTTTTATTCAGTAATGTGTTAAGCTGTCCAAAGCGTCTGTTTAGTTCTTGTCTTTTCAGTCTGATGTGGTCTTTCCAAGTGAGTCTACAGTCTAAATAAAAGCCAAGGTAACGGACTGTGTTGACGGAAACAAGGGGTTGGTTATTAAAGGATACTGGGGGACAGGATTGGCGACGGAGGGTGAACGTTATGAACTAGCTTTTACTTTCATTCACCTTGATCCTCCAAATTTTGGACCATTTTTCTATTTCATTTAAGTGGTTCTGGAGATTATTTGAAGCAACGTTCGGATTGGGATGGGAAGAAAGAACTGCTGTATCGTCGGCGTATGTGGCTAGGAGAGTATTAGGATGGAGAGGAATATCAGCTGTGTATATGGTGTAGAGGACAGGTCCTAAGACACTACCCTGCGGAACTCCCGCTTCCACTGGGTGGTAGTCTGAGTATTCTTGCCCTTGCCGGACTCTGAAAAACCTGTCTTTCAGATAGGAACGGAGGATCAGAAAAAGTGTACTAGGAAGGAGTTTCTTGAGTTTATAAAGTAAGCCAATGTGCCAGACCCGGTCAAAAGCTTGCGCCACATCGAGGAAGACACTCGGGCAGTACTCTTTTTGCCCTAAGGAGGAGGATATATGATCTACAACGCGAAGACCTTGCTGTACAGTGGAATGGAGAGGACGAAAACCAAACTGATGGGAAGGAAGTATGGTCTGGTTATTGAGAATAGGCACGAGGCGCTTTAGGAGGATTTTTTCAAACATTTTGGAGAAAATGGGGAGGAGGCTTATAGGGCTTAGGGAAAAGGATAATTATTGAGAATTTCCATAGAGTGGGAAAATGGGTTGTGCGGAATATGCAATTGTATAAGTATGTTAGGAAGAGGATTGCTTTCGATGGAAGTTGTCGAAGGATCTGAGAGGTGATTAGGTCATACCCTGGAGATTTACGGCGAGGAAGTTTGGAGATAAGGTATTTTACCTCAGATGGGTTGACAGGTTTGGGGGGTAATGACAAGGGGAGAGGGGAATCGATGAAGTCCGTGATGTAGGAACGTGATGGGATGTCATGTGCTTCTGGATTTGGGGTGAAGGTGTTTTTGAGGAATGATCCAAACATTTCTGCCTTTTCTGAGTCGGATGAAGCCCATGATCCGTCATCTCGGCGGAGAGGAGGGGATGTAGGGTGGTATTTCAGGATTTTTTTGGTTGCTGTCCACAGGGAGTTATCCTGTGTCGAGAGAGAGGAAAGATAGGATTCAGAGTGATGGGATTTCAGATGTTGTTTTACTAGCCTGCATAATCTATTGTAGGAATTGCGGTCATCGGGGTGTCTGGTTCTCTGCCATAAGGATCTAGCATGGCGTTTGGATATTATGAGGTCATGGATATGTGATGGTAAGGAATTATTGGATCTGGTTTGGATGTGTTTCTTCGGGATGGATGCTTTCCAGGCGGCTTGTTGAATGGAGGTGGTGAAGGAATTCATGGCTTCATCGAGATCTTCGGGTGATTTTAGGGGGATATTAAGGTCGATGGATTCTTGAGCGGAAGAGTTCCCACTCCATAGGGCCATTAATTAATGCGGGTGGTAGAGATTTTGGAATGGGTCGGAGGGATATTGTGAGAGCCAAAGGTGTGTGATCAGAGGAGAGTTCAGTTAGACTTGAGACAGAATAGTATGCCCCTCCAAGGTTTTTATATATGAAAAAATCTAGGAGATCGGGAAGGCGGTTGGGATCAGTGGGCCAGTAAGTGGGTGAATTAGGAGATATGGTGGAGCAATGTTTACTGGAGATTACAGCATGGAGAGAACGACCTCGGGAGTTGGTTATTCTTGAGCCCCATTGTTGGTGCTTCGCGTTGTAGTTGCCACCAGCAAGGAAATGTGGACCAATGGAGTCGAAGTATTGATGGAGGGTAAGTTCAGGAAGAGGCTTATTAGGAGGGCAATACACAGCTGTTAGAGTGAAAGGGTAGGACAATGTGTTCAAGGAAATAGCAGTGGATTGAAGAGACGGGGTAGGTTCCTGGGGAATGAGGTGATGACTTAGAGTTCGGCGTATCAAAACAGCAGTTCCACCATGGGATTTTCCGTCGGGGTGATCAGTCCGGTACGTATAATATCCGGGGATATTTAAGAGTCCTCTGGTGGTAAGTCTGGTTTCTGTTATAAGTGCTGCGTCAAAGTCTTTTTCCTGTAGTAATGCTGTCAGTTCGTAAGTGTGATTTCGAACACCGTTAGCATTCCAAAGAAGGATGAGGAAGGATTCTTTTGGCGGGGATGTCATTTTGAGGTGAGGAGAGGAAGTAGGTTCGTCACGACGGTGTTTAGGAGGGTAATGAGAGGGGTGATAAGTGATCTAAACTCCGTTATAAAGGAGTTTAGAAGGGATGTAAGGTCATTTGAGGATGGAGGAGGAGGAATATTAAAAGTAAGAGGACGTGAGGTATTTGTGGCCCCGGATATAGAGTGTCTTCGAGCTGCAGGTGCTACTTGCTGGGTTGGCTGTTGGGCATTGGTTGCTCGTGCGTAGGAAAAGCCTGTTCTCGTAGCTCTCGATGCCCTCACTGGCCGTGGTTGAGCCTCGTCCTGACTTCGGTCCGGTTGTCTGTGTGGAGGTTGTAGTCGTCTTCGAAGATCTCGATATGCCTGGCATCCTTTGTAGCTCGCAGGATGGTTCTGAGCACAGAGGGCACAAACTGCGGGGCTTTGCCTGCTTTTATTGCAATCCTCTGTTTTGTGTCCTTGGCCACACTTGACACACCTCGCTCTGTAATTACAGAAATTTTTAGTGTGGCCATAGCTTTGACAGTTTTTACACTGGGTAATATCCTTTTTGGTATAAGGCTTTTCTACTGTTATTTTTGTGTGGTAAATGTCTTTGAGGTTATATATTTTTTCTATTCCTGGTTCTGGCTCAAGGTCGACAAAAAAGAGGTGCAAAGGGATTTTTGTAGAGGCGTCGCCTTCTCTTTGGGTTTTCACAACGTTGACCACTTGTCTAGCCTTGAAACCGAGAAGTTCCAATTCCTCCTTAATAACTTGTGGGGGCGTCGTTGCATGAAGTCCTCTCAATACAACTCGTAGTGCGCGGTTCTCCTTTAGCTGGTAGGTATGGAATTCCGCCTGTGTGTCCTCTAGGTATTTGATTGCCTTTCGGAATGTTTCGGGTGTGTTTGGCATTATTTTGGTGTCGGTCGACCGATTAACACATGTGTATGTTCCTAAGCCGAGTTTTTGATTCAGGTGTGTGCATAGCAGCTGATAATTATGAATTTTTCTGACGAAAATTGGTGGAGGTCTAACGGGTTTCGGAGCTGGCTGGTCATCCATAGACTCTGTTTGCTGAGCCTGAAGAGGCTGGAATGGATTTACAGTAAAGAATTGGGAAGATTCAGTCTGATGGTTGGTTTGTTGTTCTGTGTTGTTTTCCATTGTCTGTTGCGGTGTTTGCTGATCTCGTGGAGCGGTTAATTGGTCTTCGTTTTCTCCATTTGTTCCTTTTTTGCGACGTGATCTTCGAGCAGATTGACTACTCTGCGATGACGGTGAATCAGGTGGTGTGCTACCAGCAGATCTTGTGCGCTTGCTGCTACCATTCTGCATTTTGCGGTAAAATTTGCCCATGAAATATATGAGGCTGAGAAGGGACTCGAACCGAGAACCTCCAAACTCGGGGCCGCCACGGAGAGCACTAGGCTATGCAGTTAGCTATGAAAAAGATGAAAAATGAAGTTGAAATCTTACTCTTTGCTTATAGATGTCCGAAATGACCGACAGAGGGCTCTGCTAGTCACTCTAGCTCGTCCCACACGTGAGAATATGGCAAATCGCCATTAGTTAGAATTTAATAAATTCACTCACAGTGCAACTTCCGATTAACTGCCTGTGTTGATTCTTTGTAGAACTGATCACAGCAATAACTATTTACACTGAGTATATTTTGGTCAATAACTGTTAGCTACTGCCACAGATAATCGAATTCTTTGAGAGAACTGATAAAAGCACGACTGCACTGTACATGTACGATTATTTGATGAAATAATCATTTCGGAAATAAAGATCTCATCAATCATGAAATAATTTATTTCGTGAAATAATTATTTCAGAAATAATATTAAAATAATTTAAATTATTTCTGAAATAATCTGTTAAGGTTATTTGAGTGGCTTAATATCAAAGACGGACACCTGTCATTTTCTAAATTTTGAGAAAATCACCTTTTATGTTCGCAAGTTATATTGAATATTTGTTTGGAAATATTTATTTCATAATTACGCTTATGTTTGAAATTGATATTGTTCTGTTTCTGATATCAATACCACTCAAACAATTAGTGAAAATTACCTTTAAACCCATTGGGTGATTGGTAGGTGTTCGTTTATAAAAAAAAAAAACCTCCACAGCAGGAGTCTGTTTTCGAAACAAAGCATCTACTTTGAAGCCAGAATTTGTATGTTTACGCCCGTTTTTTACAGAAACTAATTTCATCATTGAAAAGAGCAGACAAAAACCTATAGGAATCCACTGCTAACTCAATTTCGATTTTTTTACAGATGTCCATCTTTGATATTTAGCCACTCATTTCATGATTTATTTCGAAAATATTATTTCAAATAAATTATGCCCAGGTCTAATCTGAACTGAACTAGTGAAAACAACATTTTATAACATTTTTGATCTAGAAAAAGTAAAGAAAACAAGTTTTTTTCACAAGTTATGTCATATGTTTAATTTGCACTTAAGAAACTTCTTATTTTTCAATTACATTCAAACTGCAGACTTGACTTAAAATTTGAAACAAATTCGAATTTACTCACATATGCAGAATCCATGTTCTTTTTCTGCATTTACACAAAATGTAAAAAGCAAACCATTATGTGAAAGGTAGTCATTCATCTTCTTCTGGCGCAACAAACTGAATCGGATTGAAGATGAATGTTTCGCCAATATTGCATGAACAGGCCATCTGTTGGGATTGCATCAGTGTGTTTCTCAACGTATAGCAAAGCGGGATGAAGTTTAAATTACACTGTACTAAAATCCGTACTTTCTTACCTATTATTCTTGACAAATCAGACGCTTAATGTGCCTCATGAAGCCATTATGCTGCAAAATAAGACAAATCTGCCAAATCCAAAATTTTGCTAATCGGAACAGGGTTTAGTCCCAATTAGTTTGGATCAGCAGGGCTCTACTATTATGTTCCAAATGTGAACCAATCAACACCCAATTCCTTCAGTGCCAGGCCTGAATCAGTATTAAGGAATTACTCGAAGATTAAGGAGTAGTATTAAGGAGTTGGAAAGAGAAATTTCCCTCAGAAGTCAACTTTTCTGCCTATCTGAATGGGATATAATTATCGAGATTAATAAAGTGTTAAAGTATTTTTAAATTTATAACCTTCCTCAATTGATGAAAATAGTTTATTTATATTTATGTAATAGTCATTTTCTATTTCATTTTCATAGAGACAAATTAAAAAATTAACTTAAAGAAAGATCCAAAAACATGTTTATCAGACTTGCTGTTTCCAGCTTTGGAACTTTGTTTTCATTGAAAGTAGCTGATTGGGTTGTGTTTCATGGCAGGTGTGATGCGTGTTTGTGAAACACTAAGTGAGTCTGCTATCGAGAAACACGTCCTCCCTCACTGTTGGGAGCTGATGTCTCACAAGTACCCAGAGAAAAGAGCTCTTGTCGCCCAAGCTTGTCCTCACGTTTCACTTTATATATCGGTATGATATAATAAAAAAATATTTTTAAGATTAAGAAGAACATATTAGGGAAAAGTAATGCATACTTTTTTTTTATTTTACACATTTTTTCTTTACTTGCACTGTTTTCTCTGTTTGTCTTATTTTCTGGTGTTGGTATGAACTGATAGTTTATGTTCTTTGTTTTTTGATATAGGTGATATTTTTCCCAATTTTAATTTCTTTTCTTTCCCTTTATTTTTGGCTTTCCAGTCTTCTCATGAACTTCTAGGTATAAATGAATAAATATTAATTATTTCTACTTAAATTTTGCATGTAAGATAACATTTTGTACAAAATGCATAACTGTCTTTGTTATTCTACTTTCAATGATTGTTTTGGTGCAAAACTAATGCTGGTTTTGAATATTCATTTTTTTTTTAGGCAAGTGCTTGCCATTAAACAAAGATAATCTAAAGTCTAGTTAATGGATTATAAACAATGTTTATTAATGTTGTTAATCCTCAAAGATTAGTTTAGTTTGTGTTACATTCTCTATGAGTAAGGACCTCTGAAATCCGACCAATATTTTTGTTATTTCGAAGTGTGGCTCAAACTGTCAGTAATATAAATCTTGTTTGAGACATAGGAAGCATCATAGAATGTACAGTGCAGCAATGGATCCTAAAATTTCTTCTTCGAGATTTTGATCTCAAAGACAAGGAAGATTGCGTTATGCTTTCTGCTTAAGTGGGCTTTGGTAGAAGAAAACTACTCGGGACATTGTGAGGGAAGTTGGTTAGACCACTCAACTGTTATTCAACATCTGGAACGAATTAGTCTTATAAAAACCTGCCTTATTTTTGCACCAACCCAATACTTACAACTTGGATTTTAATGGTTATTAAATACTATTAAAGTTTGTTTAACCTGTATTTATGGTGTAAACTATCCTTGATTATGACATATATTGTGGCATTTTATATCTCCCAGTTACTAATAATAGAGTTTTTACACCAAAAAGGAATGAGTCTTTTTTTTTCCAATTTTGGAAATTCCAAGCCCTAAAATAATGTATTCGATAAAATAGGTGTTTAGTATTTTTCATTCAGGAAAATATTGTGCTCGTTTCTTTGAATAAAAGGTCGTGTGCTTTTCCACTTTTTGGTGCTGATCCTTGCCCCAAAAATGGCTCACCAAAAATAGATCTCTCATTCTTCCTGTCACACAATTCTAATATTCTGCTCTAGTAGTCTAAAATTCAGTACATCCAATATTAGCTCAAAAGGTTTACAGCTTGTCTCACTATTCTCTGAATTAACATGGCTAAGCCTGGCGAAAAAATGCTGTTATGCTCATTAATTGTGAGAAATATATTTTATTTTTTAACTAATAGATGTATTGCTTTGGGTTTATTTTTTTTTAACTTTATTGGGTTAGTGCCTTAAATATTGCATGCTTTGTTATTTTTTTGTTAAACTTCATTTTCCATAGTTTTTCTTTATTTATTTTTGATTATTGAAAAAATTATAAGACATTTTCGTTTCTGGCTTATTTTTCAGAGAGAGCTTAGAGAGTCTCTAGTAATATCGATATTAAAGCAGTTACTTGATGACAAAGAAGAAATGGTTCGAACTGAAGCGGTTGCCAGTCTTGCACATATTGCTGCAACAATGTCTCGTAACTACCATCAGGTGTGTTTGTTTCTGTAATTATCATTTTATTTAAATATCAGACATCGTTATTGATAATGCATTTAATAAATTTAATACCTCCTGAATAGCTAGTGTCTCTTGATTGTTTATATACTTAAATAACATATGCACCAATTTTTTCAATCATGCTATTCGCTAATCATTCTATCCATCAATCTTACTGTCTCTTAACCATTCTTACTCTCAATTAAACTGTGTCTCAACCATACCACTTGTCAAACATATTCTCTGTCAACTTTACTGCTTTTGAATTGCACTGACTCTCAAACATACTGTGTATCCATCACGCCACCCATCAATATTATTGTCTCTTAACCCTTTTGAGACTGATAACCACCTTTGTGCCAAGGGCATTTCTTTGCTTTGGGACTGAAAGCCTCCACTGTGACAGCTTTTTGTGATATTTAGCAGTAAGTTTTGTAAGATATAGTTTCTCTGGTGTCTGCTAGAGATAATAAAAATACAGTTTGAGCCTATTTAATGAGGGTTTCTCTCTGCTACTCCGTCCCTATGAATAGTTAGGGTACCTCTGAAGGGCCTTATTTGGGTTTTAACAATTGATGTATACATAGAGATCATGTTCCATAGATATTATACTAACACCGAGATATTTGACAATGTTTTTTTTAAAGAATTTAAAAAAAAAAAATGGTGTAATAAATAGAAAAACAAAATGTTTTTAGGCTTACGGTTGACTGGGCCGCAGCCCAGAATGAAAAAATGGTTATGTAAAACTTTTTGGTACTTACGTACTAGTTGCACCGATCTCAAGAACCGGCTCCTGTTCAGGCTCACGCCCAGTGATCCAGAACATGAAATGACAGGTTATTATGAGGTAATCACCATTATCAGCGCACGCGCGCTACTCATTAGCATTTCTATTGGTTAATCTTTATGAGCAATTTCAAGGTTATATCGAAATTCTAGTCAATCCAACTCGTTGATAATATTAATACATGGTCTTGGTGCCATAAGTGGTCTGAATAACAGGTCGCCATATTGAAATTGTCGCCATATTGTCTGATCCGGATCACTGACTAGGAGCCTGAACGGGAGCCAGTTCTCGAGATCGGTGCAACTAGTACGTAAGTACCAACTTTTTAAAGAAAGAAATAATGAAAGCGTATCAGGAGAAATGAGAAAAGATGAGCGGTGGTGACACTGCTATTTAATCCTGTTCAGTGGTACCGGTAGGTTGTGACAGACTCTGGTCTGTAGGTCTCTAAGCTCATATGGCTCCTGTCTCATAAGGGTTAATAATACTGACTGTTCATCACACTGTGTCTCAATCACACCATCCATCAATATTCCTGCTCTCAAGCACACTGATTCGCAATCACACTGTGCCTCAAACATATCATCCATCAATATTACTGTGTCTTAATCATACCGACTTTCAACTACACTGGGTCTCAATCATCCCACCTTACAATCACACTATCTATCAATTATACTCTCTGTTAATCTTCAGAGTCATTTTATTTAATTAGTTATTAAAAGTGAAGAATTACTGAAATTTCTTTATATATATATCAATTTTCTTTATATATATATATCAATAAACCATGTTTAGCTGAGAGGTTATTCCAAATTCATATCAACAACCTTGTAATCATTGCCACATATAATAATCGTGTTTGGTACAAGGCCCAAGCCTAGACTTCATTATTTAGACTCAATAAGTTAGTGACTTTATTTTTAACGTAATGGCAGAGCATTTCATTTTCTCATCTGGGCCTCCGAGAGGGGGCAAAAAATTGGTCAGGGGCCAGTGGTCTGAGAAGGTCTTGGCGTCATTTTTTTACTTGCATTATAATTTGAAATAACAAAGTTATAAAACTACCATTTTCCACTCTGTTCAATTACAAATGTATTTAATTTTATTTTCAGTGAAATGTCAGATTTAAATAATTCCATTAATAATTTTCGGTAATGTTAATGGAGGGGGGGGGGGGTTAAGGGGTCCATGAATTTATTTGGACTGGGTCCCGTAATTCCTCTCAGAGGACCTGCCTGTCATAGTCTCTGAAATATGTTACTTTGTTTAATTGGCTTACCTGAGCTTGAGGTCTAATGTCTAAATTTTACACATTCGTATACTAATGTAATAATTTTTTTTAGGTTGAAGAGTTGACCCTGAAAGCTGTAATTGACAAGAGTGATGCAGTTGTGAAAGTAAGCCTCAGGCAGCTTTGCCCAGTAACAGCTCGGTGGGCACTCAATCGAGGAAGGCTTACGCAATTTATTTCTGTTCTTCTTGCGAAGATTGGAGGTTATATCAAGGCAAGTATAGAGCTAATAGATTAGAAAGTAGTAAGAAAAGATATACAATAAAAACACTTTGCTGGAGGAAACCCTTTAGATAAATAAACCAATGCACTTAGATTCATCTAATGAATCCAAATATTTCTTGCATGCATAAGCCTTGCCTAACTTATAAGTTATTTTTATTTCTTTATTTCTCTCTTTTGTGTATTTCATCCCTCCCTATAGGAAGGAAAATGGTTTATCTTGTCGACCCAATGACACAATCAAAAAGGGTCGTTTCCTGTCTTCGAAATTTTCTGTGGGATAGATCATCCCGGCAAAAATTGCTTAAGAAGCTTTTTTTCTAGAACATTTTTTGAGCCTACAAATGGTCACCATCTATTAATAATCATTCCACAACAATTTTTTAGATATATATGATGTAGGGGAGGTCCGGTGTCCGTGAGTGTTAAGGCATGAGCACTTAACACTCTGTGACAAAGGGTCATGGGTTCGATTCCCACTAAGGGTGGTGGCTTTTCTTTAGAAAAAAGAAAAAGCATCAGCCCTATCCTGGCTAGAAATGGGTGGTAACCTACAGATAACCCGTCCTAAAATTTGTAGTTAATAATAAATGGACGTTAAAATTTAATAATAATAATGATATAGGGGTCCCTCTGTGGTCCTGTGGCCTTGGATTCTCATGCCCTATTATCGATTTTGCCCCAAAAAAAACAGTGTTCTGGTGGGTGTATTCTGCTGGTTTACAAACTGGCCCTTTTGAATCATACAAAGTATTTTTATACAAAATTTAATGGATGTTTTTTTAGGCTTCTAGAGTGTAAATAGTATGTATATATATATATATATATATATATATATATATATATATATATATATATATTGTAATGATATAAAAGGGGGGTGCTCTAGAAAGAGTCAGTTTCTGGCATAGCAAAGAGTAGCATTCCTATTCAAAATAAAGGCTAACTTATATTTCAATAAGTCCATCACAAATATTATCATTTGTCAATCAATAAAATAAATAAAAGAGTAACAAAAGAGATAGCATTTGGCAGTGATTAGTTTGGCAGTATTTATTTTTTCAAAAAGGCAGTGTTAAGTAGATAGAAGAGTCCAAATATCTCGGCTAGGAGCGATAAGGTATACAAGTTCCCAGGAAGATAACGATAGAGGTGTTTCCAAGTATGGACAGGAAAATCCAGGGAAAGACGATGAAGTCAGACACCCTTGGGGTGGGGGGAGTACGCCTCTATAAGAAGGGCCTTCCCCCACCACTCACTCTCACTCCAGCGCCGACGAAGGGCCAGAGCACTCACTCTCACTTCAACGCCAGCCAAGGGCGAGAGAGCACCCTTTGCACCACCACAGCCTGACACCGAGCACTTCACCTGGACATGATGGGGAGACACAACTCCAAGATCTAACAGCCGACCATCCATCTCCTCAACACGACTACAAGCAGCCTGCCTCTTCACTTCAAGAACATCATCCGTAAAACAAGCTGAGTATAACTCACTCACTGCCAATCTTTAATTAAATTCTTAAAGCTATCTAAAGTTTCATAATGGCCAATAGTTATATTTTAATATATAAGTTAATGTTTTAAATATGTTCTAAACATTTCTTAATAACCCAACATTAATACAAATATGTGAGTCACGCAAATTTTCTTTTTTATATTCTTTTTATATCACAGCCATGCAAAATCTAAAATGATATCTTTTATTCAATATAAGTCAATTATTTCCAACTCTATTTTATTTATAATGAACCTTTCTCCTGGTATTTAATATGGTCTGAACACATAAAATGACAAATGGTAAGAAGTGGTTCCAATAAAATATTTCTCATGCTTTTCTTTCAGGAAATTTATTAAATTAATTTAATTATTCAAATGGTTATTCATAAGTCCGTATGTGGTGAGTTTGGTAATAGATTAAATGAACCCTGAGATTTAATGAAAATATAATATAAACTTTTCTAAATCAACTTTTCCAATAATAACTTTTTTATTCTTTTCCTTTTCTATAATTAACTTTCAAATATATCCAATTTTTCTTATTCTCCCCCCACAAAAACACCACATATTGGCGCCCAACGTGGGGCAATCCACTAAACCTGTCTTCGAAATCCTGAACAGGTTGAGTCGCGTAATCTTTCCCGTAGCTTTGTATTGCAGCCCGGCAGCCTAGAGACGAGTTGCAGTAGGGGCGCGCGTGTTTTAAAACCAGAATTAAAATTTTTATTTTTTATTTTTATGTTTTCAGATTTTAACATTGAGACCATATATTTCAAAAAGTGTGTTTTAAGGTTCAAAACATGAATTTTTATGAAAACTAAAATTTTTTGAGTGATATTAAATTTTTAGCAAATAGTTTATTTTTAGCTGTGATATTTATTAAATTATTTTTATTTAAGTTTTTATATATTTGTTTTGTCAGCTTGACAATTTTGCAACGACCACATAATTGGATCAATGTTGGGAAATGTGATGGCAATTTTGAAAGATGCGCTAATGATAGATATATTTATTTATATTTATTTCTGTATCTTTTTATATTTTATTTTGATTTATTAATTTTTGTAGCATATTTATAATTTTTTTATATTAAAGTTACTTTTACTTTTATTTTAACAAAATGGAACATAACGAAGGTAATAGACGTTTCACCCAGGGTAGTAGGGAGGAAATAAATTCGGGGTTCGCGAAGATGCAGTTAATGATGGAACAAATGATGGCCCAAATGTTAAGTCAAAAATCAGAATCCGAAAAACATAAAAACGAATTAATGGAAAACCAATTAAGTACCAAAATTGAATTAAAAGCAGAATCAGAAAAATTAAGGACCATAATGACGCTCCGTGAAATCAAACCAACTCCTCCTGTAATTCATAAAATTAAACCTGTTTCTTTAGTGATAAATGATCAAACTAGTCCTAAAAAAACTTCTGAGTCCATCGATCTATTTAATTCCGATGAAATTTATATTTTAAATAATTTATTCAAATTAAATAAAACAACAAAATTAAACAATAATATATTCACTTCCGCCGAAAATTATATTTTAAACAAATTATTTAACAAAAATGACACAACAAAAATTTTAAACATAGACTGTTTAACGACTGTTGAAAATTCTATTTTAAACCATTTGTTTAGGGGAAATATCTTGGAAGAAGAAACAGCAAAATTAAACCTAAAATTGACCATTAAATGTCCCATTATTAACATCAACCTGGGAGGAACATCCTGTAAAAAATATACCTTCATTTTATCGAATAAAAATGGAATCATTCGGGAAATGTTCCATTCGATTCTCCTTAAATATTATCATCAACCGACCAAAGATGATGAAATAAAAAATTCAACCAGTAAAGTATAACAATAAAACCTCTCTGTTTTGGAGCTCCTCCGGCGTTGGGTACCGGATTTGAGTGGATAGGGACAAATAAATAATAAATTTATTAATATTTAAATTATATTACCTATCAAAATTCTATGGTTTATTGATAAAAACCAATGTTTATAATTTTTTTTGACACCATTTTCAAAATTACGAGAGGCAAAACCCATATTATTTCATTTTTATTTTATTTTTAAAATCGAGTGCACAACCGTACACTAAAAACAAAAAAGGTTACTAAAAAGGTCATTGTATTATCCTTTTTTAGTCGTAGATTCAGTAAAATGATAACCGGTTTTATCCGTTAAAAGCAGTAAAATTATTAATAAAAATAAAAATTTTGCACCCATATAAAATTCTAATGTCATTATTAGTATTAATATCAAAGAGAAATTATCAAGAAGATATAAAAAATTATTTCATTATCGGTCGTGATAAGATTTTAGACACGCAAGTGTAAAGGTTGGAGAATCCAAAAAATGCTCTTATAAGACAAAGAGATTCGATAAATGTCAGGAAGTATCCAGTAGCTGTTAAAATCCTATTCCTATCTTAGGAATGCAGATAATAGGATTATTAACTCCCAAAAGCTCTTATCTACCTCGAAATAAGACAGCATTGATAATCCCTAATGCAAACAAAGCAGGCTCATGCTAGTTCACGTTTTCAACACGCGCACCGCGCTAGTGTTCTACATTGCCAAGAAGTTCCAATAATTGCCACAGCCCCGAGCAGCGCTCACATCACTCCCCATTCAATGTAACTAGAACCCGCCAACTATAGGAGGTTTTTAAATGAGAAATATATTTTTGAAGCCAATAAGGCTATAAGGAATTAATGAGTAAAATAACTAATGGTTAAACGACGTTTTAAATAAATAATAATAAAATAATTAAAACTTAGTAATTGTTTAAATAAAATAAAGACAGACATTGACAAGGACAGTTATGAATATTTAAAGGGAAAAAACCTTTTCAAAAGTTAATAATAAATAAAGAAGAAGTAGGAGTAAATAATTAATTGAAATAAAGGATAGGAGAAATAAATAAATCTAATTGAATTTATTTATGAAAATATTGTTTGAAATATTTGAATAATTATTTTATATTGAGGGCTCACGGACCCATGAAGAGGCCGGAGTACCTATTATTTGTTGTGTATTAAAGGCTCACGGACCCATGAAGAGGCCGGAGTACCTTATCTACGTAGTGGGAAATATAATATTATATTATAATAAAGGGGGGAAACTTATAAATAAATAATTTGTTGAGTAATGTTATTCAAGAGTAAGGAATTGAATAATATTATTGAAGTGGAAGGAGTTTAATAATTATTGATGTGGAAGGAGTTTGATATTTAATAATGAGAAGGAAGGAGAAGTTTTTAAATGAAATGTAGTAAGAAGGAGTGACTGACAAACAAGTTGACACCGACAAGGACTGATAGACTATTGACAAATTATTTTATTACATTAAAATTTCAATTTTTTTAAAATGGGCTAGTGAGGGAACAAACTTTCTTGAACAATTATTAGAGTCATGTCAAATGCATTGGGTAAAATAATTAAATGTGAATAAAAACCACAATGAACTTAAAAAGAAAAATTATTGTACATAAAATATAATTAAAGAATAAATAAATAATAATAAAACTTAAGATTAAATGAGCCAGGAGGCTCAGCTTTGAGCTATACTTATATTTTTTTTTGTTGTCGTAGTAGATATTTTTAATTATATTATATTGTTCATTTGAAATTAAAATGATTAATTATTGAATTAAGGGTAATATTAAAAATTAAAAAAAAAAAATAAATAAATAAATAAAAATATATGTAAATAGATAAAAATATTTTATTTTTTTTAAAATGTTATGATATAAGTGACTTAGTAATGGAATAAGAAGTATACAGCCATACAACATGTGTTGTAAATGTAAATTCTATTATTGTATGAAATTTTTTTTTGTTATAAGACATAATTTATAATTTTTATTAAGACTTGTTAGAATATTTATAATTTAATTTACAGCATATAAGAAAAAAAATTTAAACTTTTTAAAAATGAAACCTGTTAATAGTATCCAGTATTGGAATAGTAATGCTACCCTGAGCCGGGAAACAAAATCTTTAGACCAAATTTAAATTTAAAAAAAAAAAAAAAAAAAAAAAAAAAAAAAAAAAAAAAAAAAAAAATTTAAACATGCGAAGCAGTTTTAATTTTTTTTTACACCGGAGCCCACCCGAAATGTAATGATATAAAAGGGGGGTGCTCTAGAAAGAGTCAGTTTCTGGCATAGCAAAGAGTAGCATTCCTATTCAAAATAAAGGCTAACTTATATTTCAATAAGTCCATCACAAATATTATCATTTGTCAATCAATAAAATAAATAAAAGAGTAATAAAAGAGATAGCATTTGGCAGTGATTAGTTTGGCAGTATTTATTTTTTCAAAAAGGCAGTGTTAAGTAGATAGAAGAGTCCAAATATCTCGGCTAGGAGCGATAAGGTATACAAGTTCCCAGGAAGATAACGATAGAGGTGTTTCCAAGTATGGACAGGAAAATCCAGGGAAAGACGATGAAGTCAGACACCCTTGGGGTGGGGGGAGTACGCCTCTATAAGAAGGGCCTTCCCCCACCACTCACTCTCACTCCAGCGCCGACGAAGGGCCAGAGCACTCACTCTCACTTCAACGCCAGCCAAGGGCGAGAGAGCACCCTTTGCACCACCACAGCCTGACACCGAGCACTTCACCTGGACATGATGGGGAGACACAACTCCAAGATCTAACAGCCGACCATCCATCTCCTCAACACGACTACAAGCAGCCTGCCTCTTCACTTCAAGAACATCATCCGTAAAACAAGCTGAGTATAACTCACTCACTGCCAATCTTTAATTAAATTCTTAAAGCTATCTAAAGTTTCATAATGGCCAATAGTTATATTTTAATATATAAGTTAATGTTTTAAATATGTTCTAAACATTTCTTAATAACCCAACATTGATACAAATATGTGAGTCACGCAAATTTTCTTTTTTATATTCTTTTTATATCACAGCCATGCAAAATCTAAAATGATATCTTTTATTCAATATAAGTCAATTATTTCCAACTCTATTTTATTTATAATGAACCTTTCTCCTGGTATTTAATATGGTCTGAACACATAAAATGACAAATGGTAAGAAGTGGTTCCAATAAAATATTTCTCATGCTTTTCTTTCAGGAAATTTATTAAATTAATTTAATTATTCAAATGGTTATTCATAAGTCCGTATGTGGTGAGTTTGGTAATAGATTAAATGAACCCTGAGATTTAATGAAAATATAATATAAACTTTTCTAAATCAACTTTTCCAATAATAACTTTTTTATTCTTTTCCTTTTCTATAATTAACTTTCAAATATATCCAATTTTTCTTATTCTCCCCCCACAAAAACACCACAATATATATATATATATATATATATATATATATATATATATATATACACAGGGTGTCCCGTAAATGTCTAGTCATATTGTGAGGGGTGATAGAGGACCCTTAGGGGAACAAAAAATGTTCTATGACGATTTCCCGAATTCTCGCCCATAACGGAGAAAACGTCGTTTTATTGTTTTTTCGAGACAAACGTGGTTTTTAGAAGAATAATCGTTGTAGCTCCGTCCCAGGTAGTACTACTAGAAAGGGAGTGAAACCAATCGAAAGCTGAGTAAATTTACTATAAGACTAGTTGGGAGTAAACGTAAAAATGAATGAATGTAAGTATGTCTATCTTACCAAAAGAAAGCTATTCTAAATTTCCTGACATTTTATTGATATTTCTTTCCAGCGTTACTCCTCAATGGGCAGGATCTGAGATTTCCGGATTTCAGTAAAACTTCCTCATTTAACCAGCTTTCCATTCATGTATCAGGACCCTGTGTTATTGAAGTATTTGATTGGTTTAAGATCAAAAGTTTAAAAAAAAAAATGGATCTGTGAAAAGAAAATTATATTTTTTTCTTCAGTTTATTCAAAAAGCTGAAGAGAAATATTTATTTTTATAAATGTTTACATAAATATTAAGTAAATATTTACTTAAAAAAGGACTATTTACATCACACAAAAAAAATTACTTCCACGACTATAAAAAAAAATTCTTAAAACAGTAAATTAATAAAATATATTTATTTTGAATTTATTAATACAGGTAACTAATACTGGGTCCAGGAGGTGGCCATTAATGAACCCCAACTATACATTAACCTCAAAAATAACTATTTTTACCTATATCAAGCATTTGAACACATTTTTGCAGATATATATATATTTAGAAAACAAATGCTTTACCTTCAATTGATACTGATGGCTATGCTTGTGAAACTCATTGGGATTCACGTGAGCCCATGCGTTTTTGTTGTGGTAATTAAAAATTCTATCCCTCATAAATAAGATGTAAATAGTCCTGTAAAAATGTGTTCAAATGCGTGATATATTAGTTACCCGAATTAATAAATTCAAAATAAATGTGTATTTTATTTATTTACTGTTTTAAGATTTTTTTTATATCCGTGGAAGTAATTTTTTTTATTCTTTTAAGTAAATATTTACTTAATATTTATGTAAACATTTATAAAAAAAATATTTCCCTTCAGCTTTTTGAATAAATTGAAGAAAAAAATATAATTTTCTTTTCACAGATCCATGTTTTTTTTTAAAACTTCTGTTCTCAAATCGTTCAAATACTTCAATAACACAGGGTTGTGATACATGAATGGAAAGCTGGTTAAATGAAGAAGTTTTTCTAAAACCTGGAAATCTCAGATCCTGCTTATTGAGGAGTAACTCTGGAAAGAAATATCAATAAAATGTCAGGAAATTTAGAATTACCTTCTTTTGGTAAGATATACATACTTACATTCATTCATTTTTACGTTTACTCTCAACTAGTCTTAGAGTAAATTTACTCAGCTTTCGATTGGTTTCACACCCTTTTTAGTAGTACCACCTGGGGCGGAGCTACAACGATTATTCTTCTAAAAAGTACGTTTGTCTTGAAAAAACAATAAAACGACGTTTTCTCCCTTATGGGCGAGAATTCGGGAAATCGTCATAGAACATTTTTTGTTCCCCTAAGGGTCCTCTATCACCCCTCACAATATGACTAGACATTTACGGGACACCCTGTATATATATATATATATATATATATATATATATATATATATATATATATATTGTAATGATATAAAAGGGGGGTGCTCTAGAAAGAGTCAGTTTCTGGCATAGCAAAGAGTAGCATTCCTATTCAAAATAAAAGCTAACTTATATTTCATAAGTCCATCACAAATATTATCATTTGTCAATCAATAAAATAAATAAAAGAGTAATAAAAGAGATAGCATTTGGCAGTGTTTAGTTTGGCAGTGTTTATTTTTTCAAAAAGGCAGTGTTAAGTAGATAGAAGAGTCCAAATATCTCGGCTAGGAGCGATAAGGTATACAAGTTCCCAGGAAGATAACGAAAGAGGTGTTTTCCAAGTATAAACAGGAAAATCGAGGGAAGAACAAAGAAGTCAGACACCCTTGGTGTGGAGGGGGTACGCCTCTATAAGTAGGGCCTTCCCCCACCACTCACTCTCACTTCAACGCCAGCCAAGGGCGAGAGAGCACCCTTTGCGCCACCACAGCCTGACACCGAGCTCCAACTGGACATGATGGGAAGACAGTACTCCAAGATGTAGAAGCCGACCATCCATCTCCTCAACACGACCACCAGCAGCCTGCCTCTTCACTTCAAGAACATCATCCGTAAAACAAGCTGAGTATAACTCACTCACTGCCAATCTTTAATTAAATTCTTAAAGCTATCTAAAACTTCATAATGGCCAATAATTATATTTTAATATATAAGTTAATAATTTAATTATGTTCTAAACATTTCTTAATAACCCAACATTGATACAAATATGTGAGTCAAGCAAAATTTTCTTTTTATATTCTTGTTATATCACAGCCATGCAAAATCTAAAATTATATCTTTATTCAATATAAGTCAATTATTTCCAACTCTTTTTTATTTATACTGAACCTTTCTCCTGGTATTTAATATGGTCTCAACACATAAAATGGCAAATGGTAAGAAATGATTCTAATCATATAGTTCTCATGCTTTTCTTTCAGGAAATTTATTAAATTAATTTAATTATTCAAATGGTTATTCATAAGTCCGTATGTGGTGAGTTTGGTAATATTTTAAATGAACCCTGAGATTTAATGAAAATATAATATAAACTTTTCTAAATCAACTTTTTCTATATTAACTTTCAAATATATCCAATTTTCTTTTCTTCCCCAACAAAATCACCACATTTTGGCGCCTCACGTGGGACAATCCACTAAACCTGTCGCCGAAATCCTGAACAGGTTGAGTCGCGTAATCATTCCCGTAGCATTGTATGGCAGCCTAGAGAAGAGTTGCAGTAGGCGCGCGTGTTTTAAAACCAAAATTAAAATTTTTATTTTTTATTTTTATGTTTTCAGATTTTAATATTGAGACCATATATTTAAAAAAGTGTGTTTTAAGGTTCAAAACATAAATTTGTATGAAAACTAAAATTTTTTGAGTGATATTAAATTTTTAGCAAATAGTTTATTTTTGGCTGTGATGTTTATTAAATTAGTTTTATTTATGTTTTTATATATTTTTTTTGTCAGCTTGACAATTTTGCTACGACCACATAATTGGATCAATGTTGGGAAATGTGATGGCAATTTTGAAAGATGCGCTAATGATAGATATAATTATTTATATTTATTTCTGTATCTTTTATATTTTATTTTTGATTTATTAATTTTTGGATCGTATTTATAATTTTGTATATATTAAAATTTCTTATTCAATAATATGGAACATAACGAAGGTAATAGACGTTTCACCCAGAGTAGTAGGGAGGAAATAAATTCGGGGTTCGCGAAGATGCAGTTAATGATGAAACAAATGATGGCCCAAATTTTAAGTAACCACAACGAATTAATGGAAAACCAATTAAGTACCAAAATTGAATTAAAAGCAGAAATGCAAAAATTAGGGACCATAATGACGCTCCGTGAAATTAAACCAGTTCCTTTAATGATAAATGATCAAAGTAGTTCTAAAATAACTTCCGTGTCCAACGATCTATTTAATTCCGATGAAATTTATATTTTAAATAATTTATTCAAAATAAATAAAATTACAACAAAATTAAACAATAACGTATTCACTTCCGCCGAAAATTATATGTTAAACAAATTATTTAACAAAAATGAAACAACAAAAATTTTAAACCCAGATTATTTAACAACTGTTGAAGATTTTCTTTTAAACCATTTATTTAAAAACAATATTTTAATAAAAGAAGAAACAGCAAAATTAAACCTAAAATTGACCATTAAATGTCCCATTATTAACATCAACCAGGGAGGAACATCCTGTAAAAAATATACCTTCATTTTATCGAATAAAAATGGAATTATACGGGGAATGTTCCATTCGATTCTCCTAAAATATTATCATGAACCGACCAAAGATGATGAAATAAAAAATTTAACCAGTAAAGTATAACGATAAAACCTCTCTGTTTTGGAGCTCCTCCGGCGTTGGGTACCGGATTTGAGTGGATAGGGACAAATAAATAATAAATTTATTAATATTTAAATTATATTACCTATCTAAATTCTATGGTTTATTGATAAAAACCAATGTTTATAAATTTCTTTTAACACCATTTTCAAAATTACGAGAGGCAAAACCCATATTTTATTTAATTTTATTTTATATTTTAAAATCGTGTGCACAACCGTACACTAAAAACAAAAAATGTTCCTAAAAAAGTCATTATATTATCCTTTTTTAGTCATAGATTCAGTAAAATGATAACCGGTTTATCCGTTAAAAGCAGTAAAATTATTAATAAAAATAAAAATTTTTGCACCCATATAAAATTCTAATGTCATTATTAGTATTAATATCAAAGAAAAATTATCAAGAAGATATAAAAAAAAAAATTATTTCATTATCGGTCGTGATAAGATTTTAGACACGCAAGTGTAAAAGGTTGGAAAGTCCAATATATGCTTTTATAAGACAAAAAGGTTCGATAAAAGCCAGGAAATGACCAGTTTCTGTGAAAATCCCTAAAACTATCGAGAAGGCAGAAAGTAGGCTTAGTAACTCCCAAAATACAAATCCCCTAAGCGCCAAATAATACCTAACCATAAAAGTCAGGAAATGTCCAGTCCCTGGGAAGATCCCTAAAAATCTTAGGAATGTAGATAATAGGATTATTATCTCCCAAAATCTCAAATCCTCTAGGCACAAGATAATTACCTAAAAGATAAAGCAGGAATATCCAGCCCCTATGAACATCCCTTATCTACCTCGAGGGAAAAAAGATTTGATAATCCCTAATGTCAACAATGCAGGCTCATGATAGTTCAAGTTTTTGACACGCGCATCGCGCTAGTGTTCTACATTGCCAAGAAGTTCCTATAATTGCCACAGCCCCGAGCAGCGCTCGCATCACTCTCTTCTCAATATAACTTGAACCTTCCAACTATAGGATGTTTTTAAATGAAAAATATTTTTGAAGCCAATAAGGCTATAATGAATTAATGAAGAGAATAATTAATGGTAAATTACGTTTTAAATAAAGAATAAAATAAATAAAACTTAATAATTTTTAAATAAATAGAAAGACAGACATTGACAAGGACAGTTATAAATATTTAAAGGGAAAAAACCTTTTCAAAAGTTAATAATAAATAAATGAAGAAGTAGGAGTAAAGAATAATAATAATTGAAGTAAGGGGAAGGAGAAAAATATTTCATATATTTTGATATATTTGAATATTTATTTTATATTGAGGGCTCACGGACCCATGAAGAGGCCGGAGTACCTATTATTTGTTTTGTATTAAAGGCTCACGGACCCATGAAGAGGCCGGAGTACCTTATCTACGTAGTGGGAAATATAATATTATATTATAATAAAGGGGGGAAACTTATTAATAATAATATTGAAGTGGAAGGAGTTTAATAAATATTGAAGTGGAAGGAGAAGTTTTTAAATGAAATGAAGTAAGAAGGAGTGACTGACAAACAAGTTGACACCGACAAGGACTGATAGACTATTGACAAATTATTTTATTACATTAAAATTTCAATTTTTTTAAAATGGGCTAGTGAGGGAACAAACTTTCTTGAACAATTATTAGAGTCATGTCAAATGCATCGGGTAAAATACTTAAATACGAATAAAAACCAAAATGAACTTAAAAAGAAAACTTGTACATAAAATATAAATAAATAAATAATAATAAAACTTAAGATTAAATGAGCCCGGGAGGCTCAGCTTTAAGCTATACTTATTTTTTTTTGTTTTGTCGTAGTAGATATTTTTTGATTATATTATGTTGTTAATTAGAAATTAAAATTATTAATTATGGGATTAAGGGTAACATTAAAGATTAAAAAAAAAAATATATATGTAAATAGATAAAAATTTTTTTTGATATGAGTGACTTTGTATTGGAATAGGATGTATAAAGCCATACAACATGTGTTGTAAATCTAAATGATATTATTATATGTAATTTGTTTTTGTTATAAGATATAATTTATAATTTTTATTAAGACTTTAGAATATTTATAATTTAATGTAGAGCATCTAAAAAACAAATTTAAATTTTTTAAAAATGAAACCTGTTAATAGTATCCAGTGTTTGAATAGTAATGCTACCCTGAGCCGGAAAACAAAATCTTTAGACCAAATAAAAAAAAAAAAAAAAAAAAAAAAAATTAAAACTTGCTAAGCAGTTTTTTAATTTTTTTTTACACCGGAGCCCACCCGAAATGTAATGATATAAAAGGGGGGTGCTCTAGAAAGAGTCAGTTTCTGGCATAGCAAAGAGTAGCATTCCTATTCAAAATAAAAGCTAACTTATATTTCATAAGTCCATCACAAATATTATCATTTGTCAATCAATAAAATAAATAAAAGAGTAATAAAAGAGATAGCATTTGGCAGTGTTTAGTTTGGCAGTGTTTATTTTTTCAAAAAGGCAGTGTTAAGTAGATAGAAGAGTCCAAATATCTCGGCTAGGAGCGATAAGGTATACAAGTTCCCAGGAAGATAACGAAAGAGGTGTTTTCCAAGTATAAACAGGAAAATCGAGGGAAGAACAAAGAAGTCAGACACCCTTGGTGTGGAGGGGGTACGCCTCTATAAGTAGGGCCTTCCCCCACCACTCACTCTCACTTCAACGCCAGCCAAGGGCGAGAGAGCACCCTTTGCGCCACCACAGCCTGACACCGAGCTCCAACTGGACATGATGGGAAGACAGTACTCCAAGATGTAGAAGCCGACCATCCATCTCCTCAACACGACCACCAGCAGCCTGCCTCTTCACTTCAAGAACATCATCCGTAAAACAAGCTGAGTATAACTCACTCACTGCCAATCTTTAATTAAATTCTTAAAGCTATCTAAAACTTCATAATGGCCAATAATTATATTTTAATATATAAGTTAATAATTTAATTATGTTCTAAACATTTCTTAATAACCCAACATTGATACAAATATGTGAGTCAAGCAAAATTTTCTTTTTATATTCTTGTTATATCACAGCCATGCAAAATCTAAAATTATATCTTTATTCAATATAAGTCAATTATTTCCAACTCTTTTTTATTTATACTGAACCTTTCTCCTGGTATTTAATATGGTCTCAACACATAAAATGGCAAATGGTAAGAAATGATTCTAATCATATAGTTCTCATGCTTTTCTTTCAGGAAATTTATTAAATTAATTTAATTATTCAAATGGTTATTCATAAGTCCGTATGTGGTGAGTTTGGTAATATTTTAAATGAACCCTGAGATTTAATGAAAATATAATATAAACTTTTCTAAATCAACTTTTTCTATATTAACTTTCAAATATATCCAATTTTCTTTTCTTCCCCAACAAAATCACCACAATATATATATATATATATATATATATATATATATATATATATATATAAACCACCAGTATTTTTGTGACATATGTGCTGTGAAAATATGCTATTTCTCATTGGTGTCATCGGGCCGATGTCATCAGCAGGTTTCTCCCTTATGGAGGGAGAAAGGAGACTTGCTAAAAAAAAAAGTATTTACAGAAAACAAAAGTATTCTTTACCTTAAACAAAAGTAATATAAAGTATAGAATAAAGTAATATAAAGTATATTTTATCAAGTGCTTTATAAAGTATATTTTATGGTTTTTGTTTGTTTTTTCCAGGAAGACAAGTTGACCAATGAAAAGGATAGAAATATTGTTATGTGTACAAGAGCTCTATCGTCATGCCTTCCACATTTTGTTTCAGAACAACCTCAATCAAGTAAGTAAATGTCAGTATAATTTTTCAGTTAGAGAGTGATTTTAGTGTGCCTTCACTGAGGACTTGCTGTCTCACTCCAAGTTTTGTCGGACAGTTTGTATATAGTCTTCATGAGCTTTCTGACTCCAAGTTTTGTCGGACAGTTTTATATAGTCTTCATGAGCTTTCTGACTCCAAGTTTTGTCGGACAGTTTGTATATAGTCTTCATGAGCTTTCTCACTCCAAGTTTTGTCGGACAGTTTGTATATAGTCTTCATGAGCTTTCTGACTCCAAGTTTTGTCGGACAGTTTGTATATAGTCTTCATGAGCTTTCTCACTCCAAGTTTTGTCGGACAGTTTGTATATAGTCTTCATGAGCTTTCTCACTCCAAGTTTTGTCGGACAGTTTGTATATAGTCTTCATGAGCTTTCTCACTCCAAGTTTTGTCGGACAGTTTGTATATAGTCTTCATGAGCTTTCTCACTCCAAGTTTTGTCGGACAGTTTGTATATAGTCTTCATGAGCTTTCTCACTCCAAGTTTTGTCGGACAGTTTGTATATAGTCTTCATGAGCTTTCTGACTCCAAGTTTTGTCGGACAGTTTGTATATAGTCTTCATGAGCTTTCTCACTCCAAGTTTTGCCGGACAGTTTGTATATAGTCTTCATGAGCTTTCTCACTCCAAGTTTTGCCGGACAGTTTGTATATAGTCTTCATGAGCTTTGGCTAATTCTTTTAGCACTAGGTGTCGGAGGAATCAAGTTTTTGCCTGCGCCGGACTTGCCAGCCCTAATGCTTTTGAGATTTTTTTCTGTCTTTAATTTTGAGTTTTCCCTAAATCTAATTTATTAGAATAAAATGTTATTTATTGAATTTCCCTCATTGATTAGTGAAACATACTCGTATTAAAAACATATTCTTCATATTGAAAATTGTAGTCTATAAAAAACTCTATTGGAGCTTCTAATTGAATAATTCAAGCTGAATATTCAGTGCTAAAAAGAAAGAGTAATGCAAATACTAAAATAAATCTTTCATACAATTTGAAATGTTAACGGAGAAAATTATACGAAAAGTAGTGAGATCGCCTTACTGCAGTGTTTGGAGGCTCCCTCCACCCATCGTAAGGATCGGGTTAAAGGTTTTTTGACAAGTCTAATTTTCTTTGTACTATACATATTACTTCGTTATAAAAATGATAGATACTTTGTTACCAAAGCTTGTGTATACTTTTGGAAGTAGTTACTTTATTAGTTCTAATATTGAAAATAAATATATTTTCTCTATTTCAGGAAGTGATGAATTTTCGCCCTTACTCATTTGGGTAAAAGATATGCTGTAAGTAATTATGTACTAGAAATTATTCTGAATTTTATAAATAGAATTTCATTAAGTCTTAGTGATCTTGATATTTTTTTAGTGTACCTGAAGTTCTTGATCTCCTCGAAAAAGTTGACCCTAAAAGAGAAGAAGTAGTTATTGGTTTCCTCAAATTTTTTGTTAGTGTTACTAATGTCCTTGGTGCTGGATTCTGTAAGAACCAGGTAAACATTTTTGTTGGATTTTTTGTTTCAATTTAAAAAAATCAGTCCCGTAACAGGCCTCGAGGGGCAGATACTATAGAGATTCATAACCATATGGCACACTAAAGAGATAGTGTGGTTTGTACTATGCTCCGGCCGTCTGATTTTCGCCTTTGCTGCTTCGACTGCTAGGGTTATTAGCACCAAAGTACCCATTAATAAATTAATTAAAGGCTGGGTTGGCCTAGGGAGGCTGAATCCAACCCATGAAAGAAGGCACTAGAAGATAAAAATCTTTAGTGCTTGCTCGGGATTTGAGCTCAGGTCCTCCAGTATATTAATCCAGTGCTCTACCACTGAGCTAACCTCGTCCCCAAAGAAACATTACAAAGCGTAAAATTAAAGAAGATAAAGAATTTCAAAACAAGAAAGATTTTAGTATTTTTACATATCAACATTCTATCTACCAAATCTACCATCAATTTATTGATTAAAGTGGTTGTATGAATTTTTAATTATGTTTTTTTTTGTTTCAGGTGAAAGGTAAAGTCGAAAGTCGGTTAGAAAGACTGGAATCTAATCTCCAGCACTCTTTCCCAAACTTATCCATTATTCCTGTCTACATACTTGGCATTCTTGCTCCACTTCAGGTTATTTTTTATTTTAATACCAAGTTGGAATCTTTCTGTATATTTCCCATGTATAAATTAAAGGGGTTGGGGCAAAATAGTGCCAAGCAACATTTTAACAAAACTTAACTGTTGCTGCTTAATGTTGGATATTATGTGGGGCTATCAGTCTATGATGCAAATACTACTAAAATATGAATACAACTTCTGTATGCTAATTAATCTTGTTGTCCCTCACCATTTAAACTGATAGTACCACATAATATCCTACAAATAGCAGCTAGAGTTAAGTTTTGTTAAAACTGTTGCTTGGCACTATTTTGCCCCGACCCGTTCAATTAATATCTTAAGTTATTTTTTTATTTAAATAATGCCTGTTTTAGCAATTTAGATTGCACTCATGGCATAATTTTCTTCTTGTCCTATCTACTAAGTACCAAAAATGATCTCTGTTAATATATAATATATATTATTATTATTATTATTATTCAAATATGAAAAAATAAGTCCCATAATACAGGGCTAAGATACTGAAGTGCCATGCCACCTAATTTTCTTATTTACAGGTACTTATTAAAGGCTGGGTGACGGTTTGATACCCTAAGTCTTTCTTTTAAACAATGACAAGAAGATAAAATCTTTTGCGCCCTAGTTTTGAGCTTGAATCGCCCAAAACATGATTTTAGTGCTCTACTACTGGCCATATTTGCCACCATGTATATAATTGTGTGTTTTAACTGAATAAATCCACATTTTTTTCCCCCAAAACAATTGGATAAACTTGTTAAATAGCAAAATAAGTCCTTCTGGAGCGGAGTTTACTTGAAACACACTTTTTAATGTGCTTTTAGTGGCCTCCTCTGTAATATTCAGAGCTAATTTTTTTTTTTTTTTTTTTTTTTTTTTTTTTTTTTTTTTTTTTTTTTTTTTTTTTTTACGGCGCATCGACATAAATCTTGGCCATTAGCGCCGATTCAGAGCTAATTAAGGAGATTTTATTATTATAGGCTAAATCGGAGTGGCGACTTTTTCCATTACCAAATAATTAATTTTCCAGTAATTTTTGTCTCTTGTATCAAAAACTCGATATACATTGTGGCAAACTAATGAGAAAGATGTGTTAAAAGCAGTATATTAGTTTGTTCATACATGCTAAAATGTCAATATACACCTGTGGGCATTATATTTTTTTCTTGTTCACAAAACAAGCTATTTAGCATCTTAACTAATGTGTTAATGTAGTTATATGTGAGAAAATAATTTATTTCGATTTTTTAGCTAAAAAAAAAGTTAAAATAACAAGACTTTTAATTAACATTTACCTTACGACGGGTAGTGTAGGCTGGCCGACCCTGCATCTCGACTTCTACAGCAGTCTACAGTAAGGAAAGGG
The DNA here is from genome assembly GCA_946811695.1 of Gonocerus acuteangulatus. Classification (NCBI taxonomy): domain Eukaryota; kingdom Metazoa; phylum Arthropoda; class Insecta; order Hemiptera; family Coreidae; genus Gonocerus; species Gonocerus acuteangulatus. Next base: position 36,629,985 of record OX328131.1, read on the forward strand.
TTACATTTGTCACCAAATACAAAAAATATAAAAGTTCCTGAAATAATTTGTTTAGTTTTTAAGCACGTCCTTCAGCATTGTTGCGTTAACGATCGACTTTGCTAAGAAACATGCGCCTGAGGTGCTAATGTTTTAACTTATTTGCCTGTACAATGCAAATGCAATGTCGTCTGTAGGCGTCTTAAGATAGACTTATTTTTTCTACTTTTTCTAAATTCACCATCCCTTATAGAAGTTCAATGGACACTCTATGTTCTTAAAGTCTTAGTAATTTTGTTTAATGAAGGTTGAAGAAGAGATTGAGAAGACAATAGGAAGACTGCTTGTTTCTGTTGGGCTTTGCGGAGGACCACCCGAAGCGCTGTGCCTAGTTGCTAGAAGATGTTCTCAGGACATTAGTCTCATTGAACCTCTCCTCTCTGCACTTTGGCAAGGTGAACTACGAATATAGAATAAATAGTTACATTTTTTTTTATTATTATTTTGTTAATCAGCACAATTTTTTATAGTCAGCATAAAAATGTTTTAAAATGGTCTGATTGTGATGAAGTTTGATGCAAAAATACTTTAACACTCTCGGTGCGGACTTCATTTTCTGGGAATACCCCGCGTACTGACGAATTTCTTTGTTGAATTTTTCATGGATACATTTTTTTTAATCATGTCTGATATGTTTAATAGTAATGCAACAAAGAAAACTAGCCGGAATTGCATTTTCGGAAGTGTCCTTCAGGAGGGACATCAGTACGCGAGGAATTCCAGCTGCTTTGTGGACTAGTATCAATAGACGCCCATTAGTCAGACCCGCTACACCTACACCTAATGTTTATTTATTTTAAAAGAAAACTCAATAATTGTTGACAATTTTTATTAGAATAACAAATAACAATAACCAATCATATATAATTATTGGTTTAAATATTATTTTGTTGGACATTTTCAATTATTTTAACATTAACGTTGAACACCATTTGCAAATATAATTATTTTAAATTTGTGGGAATCAGCTGAATTATATTGGTATGAGATCAATTATTACAACTTTTTTTCTAGGAATATGCGTAGAAAAATCAAATTATCTGATTAGAATGACAATTCTCGCTCTTGTGAAAATAACTTTCACCTTGGGTTGACCTTACTTACATCTATAATAATGAGATGGAGATAGTTAGCCATTGTGGTGATACGAAGTCATTGTTAGGCCTGGGGAAGGGGGGGGGGGGGTGTAAGTTGGTAGTGATGAAAGAAGAGAATTGCTAGGTTGTAAAAGGGGGCTGTAAAATCTATCTTTACCACCTTTCGGTTTTTCTTCCCAGCCTCCAGAAAATGTTTCTATCTTTGTGTCCCAAAACCACCTTTCACAGCCCCCTTTTACAACTAGCAATCACCTTTTATCCTTACCGACTTAAAGCCCACCTTCCCCAGGCCTAACTTATTTTAGTTTAGGTTTATTTTTCAGCAAAATGTGTTTTTAAGCCCATGCAGGTATAAAACTGTTTCTCTTTGTTTCTCTTTTAAACTTAGAATGAGTTCAAGAATCACCCTTTACCGTTATCATTTTCAGCCCTCTTCTTTGTTTTAAATGAAATGACAACATATTTTTGTTACAAAGGTTTTTATTATGATAATTTACAATGAATAAATTTAAACTAATTATTAAAATAAAAACTAAAACTATTTACATCAAAACAATTTAAACAAATTAATCTAATTATTTAAAAAAAACTAACCTAATTATTTATAAAAAACAAAAACTATTTACATTTATTTACAGTAGCAGCTAGCCCTAAATTATTTACCTATACGGGTGATGCCATTTTGTTTTTGTTTTTTAATCCTAAAAAAATAAAGTAAAACATATATTTTTTTAATTAATTAATTATTTATTATTTAACATAAATAAATATTAAATGGAGGGGATATAATAATAAATAAATAATTTAACATAATAAAACAGCGATGGCTTTTCTTTAGAAAAAAGAAAAGGCATCAGCCCTATCCTGGCTAGAAAGGTGGTAACCTATAGATACCCCGTCCTAAAATTCATATTAATAATAAATGAACGTTAAAATTTAACGTATTTTAAAATTTAATAGTAATAATAATAATTTACAACAATAAATGTGATAAATAAAAAGCAAAAATTACCCTGTAACTACCAAATTTCGATGCCAAACGATAATATTTTTAAAAATATCCTTCGTTGCCAATCAATATCTGCAACAAAAATTCAACAATTTAGTGAATTGTATTTAAACATATTAAATCAGGAAGTAAATAACCATTATATAATAAATTGTACTTACTTATAAACAATTTATCGAAGAAAAAGTTTAAAAATTCATAAAAACTCTTCCGGTCAGCCAATTTGAAAACGGATAACACTGCTAGAAAGCCCAAACAATACTGAAGACAACTGCGTTTACCTGGAGTCGTAAAAGTGAACCCCCTCCATTTGCGAGCCTTTTGAATCTCAAGTGAAAAGTAACGAAGGAGTGTCCTTCCGAAAGGACACCCGGCCGCGGGGATGGTCGCTACTGTCCTTCCCAAAGGACAGCCGCACTGAGAGTGTTAATAACTTGAATACTTACCTATTGTCTAAACCAATAGATTAAGTTCAGTTACCAGTCAAATTGACCCATTAAAACAATGATTTTCAGCAGGAGTCCCTATGTCATTTTTTAAAACCCAAAACCGTTATTTTATTAAAAATGGTTCAATATTTTCTTGAATGTGATTTCAGTTGATTCTCCGCATTAAAATACCTATGACAAATCTGTAAGCCTATTCACGCAAAAGCATAAGAGCTATGATACTTTTTGTGTAAATTTTCTCAAAAAAAAAAAAAAAAAAAAACAAAAAAAGAAAAAAGGAAGAGTATTCTTTTGTTTCAGGAGTTTTTTTTGTTGACTAATTTGATACAAATTGGCTATTTTTTTATGACGGTAGAGCGTGAAACGACGAGTATCTAGATACTTTTTTTTTTACGGTGCACCAACATCTCGGCAATTAGTGCCAACATTCATGGTGCTGCTGGAAATTTTCTCAACGGGCCCTGAAATGATAAAAATCCCTGCTGCAGGCAGGACTCGAATCCCCTTGGAGAAGAATCTAATGCGTTAGCCGCTAGACCACGAGGAGACCCTCTATAGACATATATACAAAGTTGAACGATCGTTTTTTTCATTACGTTATGTATTAAGAAAAATTAATATTTCCAGATTAAGGCCTCGGCTTGACATCATAAGTGAGTTTTCACCTTATAGTGGAGAACAAAACAATAATAATATAAAATAATTTCTATTTTTTATAATATTAACTCACTCTAAGTAGATTTGAGTAAGTCTACCTTCAGTCAATGGGCCGGGTGAATAAAAACGAGTAGGACGATTATTTACTAACAAGTAAAGTGTGACAAGTATTTATAGGGCAAGTAAACCGATGTGAATAAAGTGGAGAGTTTACTCGTGACCGTTTACTACCGTATACTTCCCAGATCGAGAGTATACTTGCAAGTATTTACTCGCGAGTCAGCCAAGTTCACTAGAAACGCAAGTAATTACTTGTAGCAGCCCATGGCAACACTTCTTTCCTGGTGTGCCTAGCCGTTGCATCCTCTTGGCAACACGACTCACATCCTTTCTTTTCTTGGTAGTCAGCAGTTGTACCTGGCTGTGTTTGTCATTAACGCCTAGTTTATTTATTTGCAGCTATGAATGAAAGCGGTACGATTGCTGTTTCTGAGAGTAGGGTTATTTTTGTAGAGTTATTAAAATATTACAGCATTGTATTAAATAAATCAATGTTGCCAAAAATTACATCCGAAAAAGAAAAGGCTTGGGCCTGTTTAGCTGATCAATTTTCAAAAAACTCTGGGAAACAAACCAATATTTCGCAAATGAAAAAAACTGTTAAACAATATGAAAACTCTGCAGTGAAGAAAAAGAGTGATGATTTGGTTACTTACTATCTAATCTAATACATTCGAAAATGTTTTGCTGACAGTACTTCTTTCCACCCCGATATTTTTTTTTTTTTTTTTTTTTTTTTTTTTTTTACGGCGCATCTACATCTAGGTCATTAGCGCCGACATCCAGGGTGCAGCGAGGAATTTTACCAGCGAGCCGTGGGATGATAAAATTCCTGCCGGAGGTTGGGAATCGAACCCACCATCTCCCGCTTATGAATCCATTAGACCACGGGAGACCCCTCCACCCCGATATCGTTAGCAACACCACTTTGATATCCTGGATCACTCACATACCTGAGAAAAAGTTCCATTTTTTTTTTCCGTGCCGCTAACCCTCCACCTCGAACATTGGTGTTTTCATCGAGAAAGTATGTTGTAAAGAAATCTAAACTTTCACTCTCGAACCTTAATAGTCTCTTTGATACATCAGGACTTATATCTCGCCGGTCTCTGTAATGTTTGACACCACGGAGGTTCAGAAATGCAGCCATCCCGATAGCAAGTACGGACTGGCAAGTCTGGGGTCAGGTAGACTTGCAAATCTACAAGTATTTACTCGCCACGGAAGTATTTACTTTCGCTTATTCACACCAATTCAGGGGGTTTACTTAGTATATACTTGCCGTACAAGTATTTACTAGCAAGTAATAGTAAATACTTGTTTTATTCACATCAATTTAAGTTTTTACTTGTCTTTTGAGACTCCAAGAGTATTTACTGTTCCTACTTGTTTTTATTCACCCGGCCCAGTACTGTTTATAAAAGTGAAGAGAAGTCTGCCTTTTATTGAAGAAACCTCCTATTTATTTCTGTGCTTCAACTCTTGTTAGTTTTTCGGATCTCTTTAATATGAACAAATTAAATGGTAATAACAGCAAGTTTTTTCCCCATTAATGTCTATTTTGTGTTCTTAGGTGTAGTGCATTCACAACGAACAGTGAAGGAAATGACTTGCAAGTTGTTCGCTGAAGTCGTCCCTCATGTTACAGAACAAATGATCTCAACACGAATTCTACCTCCCTTGGTGACGCTTGCATCAGACACTGATTTGTAAAAAAAAATTTTTTAAAGAATAATTTAATTAAGTTGTCAAAAATATCATAGTAAGAATAACGGTTTTATTTTGCAGATTCGTTAGGGTTTCTACGCTTATTCCACATACATTAATTATAGAATGCTGTTCCAGTCGAGAGGTAATTTTATATTTTAAGATTATTTATTTTGTAAATTAAGTCACAGACACGTTTAATTTGAGAAAACTTGTTTTCTTCACTCTTCTTAGTACAGAAATTCTAGTCCTGTTTGGATTAGTGGGACTGTACTCCATAATTTTATTATGATTTTAGGTTGTTGAGAAGTGTTATCTTGAAACTGAAAGGATATTGTGTGATAGTGCTTCAAGTGGTTCTACACCTATTCTACTTACAATAATTTCTTCTGTTGGAAGAATGGCTCCTCGGGTTGAACCTACATTTAGAGAACAAGGTTTGTTAGAAACAATTATTTTAATATGTCTATACTTTTTTAAAGCATGGAACATGCTTCAGCCATGACTAACTGCCTGCAACCCAAAAGTAGCACGTTTACTTCTGGTCAAGCTGTTTCAACTGACGGAGGTTTTTCAGCTGATGGGAGATGTTTCAGCTAATGCCATGGGCCATCTAAAAGTGGTCAAACCACCAAAATAATTGATTATTGAAGGTAAAAGCGTTTTTGACATCACGACACACAGGTGCTTATGTTTATGAATCATGCTGAAAATGTGTGAAAATCATGTTTGAACTAAAAATTGGTTTATTATTTAGGTTAGCTAAGGTGACAACTTTTTTATTCTATTTTGTTTTAGTGATCCTGAGAGAATTTGAGAAACTATGTAAAAAATGCAGTAGTGAAAGTGTGGAAGTTATAGCTGCCCTCGTCGAAGCTTATTCCAACACAGTGTACTGCCAAATCTCTAAGCAGACAATATCTAATACTCTCCTTCCTTCACTCAGGTAATTTAATAATTATAGAAAGAAATTGATTAGATAGTGAAGGGTATTTACCAATAATATAAATCAAGTTGAGGAATATCCGTTCAGAATTCTCATATAACTGTATTACTTCAATTCAACCTTTTGGACTAATTGTCCATCTTATGACTTTATGTCATAATTAAAATAAAATGATTCCTTGAAGGAATCAAGTCCATTACTAAATATATATAAACAAATTTATAAATTCTCTGTAACAGAAATCTCTTTACAGAAGCCAACTAAGAGTTAATTCGCACGCAGACATGCTTTGACCTGTTGCTTCCATCTAACGATTTTAGCACTAATATATTTTGAGTTAATTAGTGGCTGGAAAAAATGGTAAGTAAACCCAGGAGGAGTTAACTTGTAATTGACGACCTAGAGAAGAACGCCATCTATGAGTTATCTCCTTGTTGGCAGTCAACATGTTCTTTCCAAAGTATACATCTTATTGAGACTTATAAGATCACATACAGAAGAAATGTAGCTATTGAAGTTACATACATGAAAAAAAATTTGAAAAATGTCTACAACTCTTCATCAATCAGACTTACTAGATGCTGAAAATGCTGTTAAAATTTCTCTCCCTCCCCCCCCTCTCTCTCTCTATATATATATATGTATATATATATATATATATATATATATATATATATATATATATATATATATATATATATATATATATATGTACACACACCGCATACACAAACATACATTTTTTGTTTTTCCCGTACAAAACTTAAAGGATATCATGCTCAACTAATGAGGAACATATGTTGTAAAAAAATGTAAAACCATTCCATTAGAAGTTGGGGTTTACTCCAGAATAAAATTAAATAAAAAAATTAATAATTGAGTGAACTGTTCTTTACAAAACTATTTATGTATTTGTTGTGGTTATTTTACCAAAAGTAGGTATCAAAACAAGGTAACCTGTTGATCAAAGTCAAGTAACTTGACAAATTATTTTATTATTCAGCCAAAAATGAAAGTAATGTTGAGGAAACTGATTAATTTTTAAATTCATCTTTATGTATTTCTCATGAATACACTTGCTTAGAATTAAATAATAAAACATGCATTTTATTTTGTGAAGGAATTTGGAAGCAGCCTGTATGGTTCGTCTTCCGACCCACTCTGAAACGGTGTCGGCAATGATTAAAGAGCTCGAAGCTAGAATACCAGCTCCTACTCCTCAATCAATGCCAAGGTATTTGTGTATCCTTTATATCAATAATCTCATTTTTATGCAATAATTTAATTTCTTTTTAATATCTATGACCGTTTTTGAGAAAAGTGAAGTCTTCCGAATTTCTGGTTTAGTTACTCCAAAATGATGGATTGAACTGAAAATGTTTTCAGACATTTGATTTTCATAAGACATAAAGGTCGCCATACACGTTCAGTTCAAATCTGAAGACAGAGACTGCATAGTTTGGGCTGAACGGATCTAGCACACAGGATAAATTAATAAACCTCAAGACTCAGTCCAGGTCTAGTAGACCCTCTAAATGTGAAGCAAATATCCTCTTGTCCATACACGTCAGGCCTGGCCTCATTGGACTCTATGGTTAATCCATTGGTTTTATCAGCCTACTTTGATGGACTGTACTGTTCAAGGATGTCCCATACACAGTGAGGAATATCTCAAGGTTTGAAGGTTTTTTCCTCCCTGATTTATTGGTTGTTGTGTTAGTAATTGCTTTTGGGTGTAAAATGAATAAGTCAGTAAAACAAGGTACGTAAAATGAGAGACAAGTTTATTCGGTGTTTTAATACAAATTTACTAAAGAAGGAGTGGAAGTCTTGGCCCGGAAGGCGGATGAGTAATTTCCCCTTCTCTCTCTATTCACAATCTATTGATTGGTTTGCAGCAAATATTTCCCTCTTCTTCATCATTCTACTCTGTCCTGGGACGTTCTCTTCAGCTCCATGTACGTTCCGCATCCCTACATACATATCTTGCTTTCAAGAATCTTCCACATACGCTTCTTCTCTTGGTCGGCCCACTGCATTGGTGCCTAAGTCCTTGTTGAATTAGATTCCCAAAGCCCTTGTCTCTTCTCGCAGATATGGAGGTACTTAAGAGTCCTTTGTTCGCTTATCCTTTCAAGCACCTTTTCGTGTGTTACGTGGTCTTTCCGTGATATTTTTAACATTCTGTTGTCAAACCACATTTCAAATGCTTCTAATTTCCTCTTATCTCTTTCATATATGCACCCTGTCTCACAGCTGTGTAACAATATACTCCAAACCAGTGATTTAAGCACCTTCTCCCTTCAAGTACTATCTCGAGCAGTCCCCGCCCAAAGCTCTGAATGGGGGACTATTTTACCTCCGGAATATATTTTTACTTGAGAGATTGCTTCATGTTTGCTGGTTCTTGGGATGCCACTTGGTCCTTTTATCCGGTAGTTTCGCCTTTGAGTTGGCTAATCTCAGTTTTCTGCGTATTTTTCTCATTTAAGTGCCTAAAACCTCGATTTCTTAAGATCGAGTATTTACAGTTTTCAAAAGTAAAATTAGTTTATCAATGTAATTTTTCCACAAAAATAGGAAAAACTATTAATTGTTTATAATCCAAGCCAAATAAATGGCACTAGGGATTACAAAATTATGGAAACACAAAGATTACACAGTTCCTGAAAATCAGACTTTTTTATTTCAAGATTTTTCAGAATATAGTAATAGAGTAATTTCAGTCCCTATTCCTTTAGACCTCCTTAATTGTTCTTGTTACTTTAATGCCATTAAAATTAAATACATCTTTGTTTTACCCAGATCTGGTAGCAGTTTATCTCTAAACCCTGGGAATGTAGAAGAAATGAAACAGAAAGTGACTAAGATCTTCACAACACCTATCTCCAAGCAAACTAACTTACACAACATATTTTGGAAGAAATGAAAGAAATATTACATATTTTATTTGTACATAAGATGAAATATTTTATTAGTCCTAATAAACTTCATTAGTCAGGCAGTAATTAGTAGAATTGTTAATTATTTTAAAAATACGTTTTAATTAGTTGAAATTTTAAGTAATACAGAATTAATTTATTGACTTACATTTGTCTAAGAGTGTAATATAATATTAAAATAATTGTTGCTAAATTTATATTAAATAAACCTAGTCATGCTTTTTTACAGTAAAGTATTAATAACCAGCATGTCAGCTTGCTGACCTAAACTTAATCAAGAAAAACTTTAAAATTAAGTAACAAAACAGTATGTAAAAGCATTTCGATTAATGATTTAATTTGGATAAATTTAGTTTAATCAACTCTAGTATAGTTTCTTTTTGTGTAATACTTATTTAAGAAAATTTACTCTAAACTTAAAATTATTGGTGATACGTTTAAATTTATATTCAGTATAATCATTAAACAAAGTGAATTATGTTTTCTTTTTTTCTGGAAGATATGTTACAAAGCTAATTTAATACTCGTATCTTATTTATAAATCTGTGATATTAATTGTTACAATTTGAAGCTTCTAAGTATTGTTCGTATATATATTTTTTGTTTTAAAATGCCTGGCTTAATGAGTTTATTAAATTTTTTTTATTGATCCGTCCTTTTGTTGAATATATTTGTATTTAACCATGTATATAAACAAAGAAAATATAGATTTGATTGTATAACGTCCTTTGAATGAACCAGTATTGAAAGCAATAAATGATCTTTAAAAAAGTTATAGTAGTAGACTATTTTATTATATAAGTAGGCAATTTTTTAAAAATGTATTTATTTATTTTTTACTATTGATGCAGTTGAACGTTTTTTATATTATGGCTTTTTATTCACGTTTTTAAAAAAATAAAGTTATTCAAGGCTTACCTTGAATAACTTTATTTTACTCTTACTTAGTGTAAGAATTTACACTAAACATTAATTAAAGATAAATACAATTTAATAATGATAGCAAACAAAACAAAAATCAGAATTATAAAATTGGAGTTTCAATTCGACGAGGAGATCGCTCGAAGTCAAGACGTTAGTGGCAAACGTATCCCGAACAGGGGACTACGGGCTGGGTGTGAGTATCCCGTACAGTAGAATCCTTCACACAGAAAGCCTCTCTTCATACAGAAAGGGTTAAAGGAGAAAGGTAAGTAATTAATTAAACAATCATTTTTAGATTTATTTCTTATTTTTAAGGAAATTTAACAGAATGTATTTGTATTCTGACAAAAAAAAAACAAGAAATCTCAAGCCTTCCAAAGGAGGAAATAGTTCGAGACACTTCATTTTACATGCAGATACAGCATTTTGCATGTGTCAAATTAAATTAGTTTTTTATGTATGCCAAAAAATAATCTGTGGCTAAGAACAAGCAATTAATTAAGTTTAACTTATTCTTAAGCCAATTTACAATAAATATGAAATTTATGTTGATAAAAAAAAACATAAATATAAATTTAAATTGTTCAACAAAAATATATTCTTATCCTTCCGATGTCTATAAATAAATACATTAAGTACTATTTAAAGAGGATTAACTGAAGAACAGAAGTATAAACCTTTTAGGCACAATATGAGCCAATTAATAAAAAAATAACTTTACATATATACAAGTTTTAAGTCTTTCAAAATATCTTTAATGAGAACAGAAGATTTTGGCTAGGTTATTCATACATAGGCTACGTAGATTCATTATTGTTTGAAGGTTTTTCTTCTTTTGTTGACTCTTCTGGAGGGAAAGAGAGAAATTCATCTAAAGAAGGCCCAGTTCTTCCGAGAGGATCTTGTGGAAACATTATCACATCGTCTACCCACGTAAACATCAGGAGCCTGAAAAGATGAAGTATATGGTTATATATAAAATAAAATCAATCATCAATAGGCAATTGAGCCTTAATCACAATATTTTTCTGTAATTAAGACTGTAATCTCAGCTGTTTCTGTAATTGCAACTGTAATCATAACTTTTCCTGCAATAACCACTGTAATCTCAACACGTTTTATTTTTATAAATTAGGATACTATTACCGGATTCTTTGAGTTTCCATAATTTTGTAATCCCTAGTGCCATTTATTTGGCTTGGATTATAAACAATTAATATAGTCCAAGAGCTGGCAACGCACTTTTCATGAAGTGTTTTATGCACCTTGAAATTTTGCTATAATATACCTCTTAGGTAGATAAGAAGGTATGTATGTGTTTTCTGGACATACCTTGGAACACCAGGTACTGCGCATAGGGGAAAGGTGCAAAACAATATTTCCGAAAAATAGAGTTATAATCAGAAGCCAACTATCTTTAATGTAAAATTAAGACAATTTTACAATGATTAATAAATATGGCAGGCACTTTTAAGGGGTATAACACGTAAAAAAAACCACAAAAAAAACTTAATTGTTTTTATTCCCATATTAAATGAGTTTTATTCGCGCTGCCATTTAAACCGGAACAGCTGTACAAGATCATATGAGCAAGATTCACTCTTACGGTTACGCGCAGTGTATTGCAGTCTATCATATTCAACATTTATTTTTATGTTTCCTGATAATTACAGCCCACAAAAGTGTCTGCCCTTTTGTAATTATTTTCAAATATGTTTACTGAAGACGCTGTTTAAATCGCAGCATGAATAAAGCACTTCATTTAATATTAAAAATAAAAACTAGGTACTTAGTTTTTTTTTATTATTATCATTTTAACCCCCTTAAAAGTGCCTGCCTTATTTATTATTATTTTGAAAATTGCCTTAATTTGCCATTTTTCATTATTAATAGTTGGCTTATGAATAAAACTCTATTTTTGGGTAATATTGTTTTGCACCTTTCCCCTATGCGCAGTACCTGGTGTTCCAAGGTATGTCCAGGAAACACATATTTACCTTCTTATCTACCTAAGAGGAACATTATAGCAAAATTTCAGGGTGCATAAAACACTTCATGAAAAGTGCGTTGCCAGCTCTCGGTCTAATATTTATGACTCTTATTATCTTAATGCTAATAGTTTTTCAATTCTCCCGTTCATATGTGTGTTGTGTTTGAGACTTTTCAGTCATTACAGAAAAAGATGTGATTACGTTCGTAATCACAGAAAGATTATGATTACAGTTGTAATTACAGAAAAAATAGTTATAAATACAGGCATAATCACAGACACAGCTGTGGTTACAGTTGTAATTATAACCAAGGATGTGATTATAAGTGTAATTGTAATCAATCTTGTAATTAGGATTATGCCCAACTCTGCCTAGTAAATGCTTGTTAGTTTGGCAACCAAAGACCAAAATGAGTACAAGGGTTTCATTAGACTGACATCCGACCAGTTTAACGTTTTTTACAGAAAGTTACCCCTTAGATACAACAAATTGACACTACTATGAAAGGATTATTTTCCGTGAAAAGGTAATGCATAATATATTCAGGTTAAAATGGACTGTATAATATTCTTACAGGCTATTAGATAGTTCGCATGGAAAATATCAAAAAGTATGCCACACAAGAGCTGCATTGCTAAGCACCTTTCACAGAACATAGGTACTATCTATACCCTGTATTCCTGAATAATTTGTGAAAAATTACCTATATAAACACAAAATATTTATTTCTTTAAATTTTAATGTCTATTTATTATTGACAATGAAATTAAGGACAAGTTATCTATACGTTACCACCCTTTTCTAGCCAGAATAGGGATGATGCCCTTTCTTTTTTTGAAAGAAAAGCCACAATCCCGAGTGAGAATCGAATACAAAAATGAATAATTTTGATCTTTTATATTTATGGTGAACAAGAGGCCCGATGTCCGTGAGTGTTAATGCGTGAGCACTTAACACTCCGTGCCAGGGGTCGTGGGTTCGTGGGGGGTGGTGGCTTTCCTTTGGAAAAAAGAAAAGGCATCAGCCCTATCCTGGCTAGAAAATGATGGAGACCTATAGGTAACCCGTCCTAAAACTCTTAGGGTTAATTATAATGGACGATAAAATTTAAATAAATAAATTATGCTGAACAGCTGACTAAATTATTAACTAATTATATAAATTATATATATATATATATATATATATATATATATATATATATATATTGTAATGATATATTACATTCTTGAAAATATTTTTAAATTCAAATAACCATCGATAATTTGAAAAGCCCGCGCAAATCACAAACCATATGTACAAATAACATTGTATTATATACGATCAAAATTAATAATATTTTTGGACAATACTGATGTACAATATATCCATATTAAATGTACATTATCTCCAGACAATTCTGAGATACAAACAATATTAAATTACATGCAAACAACAATAAAATAATTGAAAACTACAACAAAAACAATTCTTACCTCTAAATCAATCCGGTATAAAAAATAAATTTAAAATTGAATTTTTTAATTTGGAGTTTCGGAATAGAGTTCAGAATAATAGCAAGTGTATTATATTATTTTTAAATTTTGATAGCTTACTTCGTCTCATAATTTTTTAATTATTTTGATTATATGAATATAGTATTTTATTAATATACTTATTTTAAATTATTTTTATAATTATCAAATTCATTTTAGGCTAAACTAATAATCTTTATTGAAATAAGTTTATTTTAATATACAAAAAACATTATTATTAAATTTATTAATTTTACATAATATCAAAATTTTCTTATCCTAACTAATGTGCTTTCAACATTTATATTAATTTTTAATTACTATTATTATCAATTAAATCTTATATTAATATAAATCTTATTTTCTTAAAAAAAATGCTAAACTAATAAATTTTATAAAAACACACTAAACTAATAGATATTAATTTTAAATTTTTTCATGAGTTTATTCCTGGTCGTTAATATTTTTTTTTTTTTTTTTTGCAGCAGTCCAATTTATTTCTATAAAAGTGTTTTATCCTTTTCCTTGGAGGCCGATTTAATTTTGCAATTTTTTCAATCCCATTTTGATATTGATACTCAAAAAGTATTTTTACTTTATTACCAAATTTGGTGTCCATATTTTTTAGATGATTATTTTTGTTAACATTTTTATTCATTATATTATTTTGATTATTACCATTATTATTATTATAACTCATTATTTTTAAACTAATTATATGATCATCAACTAATTTTTTAATATTATTTTGTTTCAAATTCTCATCCATAACGTCTGTACTTATTTTATTTTTTAAATTATCATTAGTTATATTATTTTTAATTATTTGATTTATTTTTTCATTATTATTATTCAAATTACTCAATAATATTTCTTTAATTTTATCATCTTCATTCACTAAACAAACATACTCACTTTCATCTTTAGTTTCAACAAATATTTTATTTTCTTCACATTTTTGATCAATAATACTACAATCATAATTTAAATTATCTTTTCTTAATTCACTTAAATCGTCATTATTGATTTGTGTATCGTCATTTTCGGTATTTTTAATTAAATTTCCATTATTATTTTCATTAATCTCAATAATTTCTTTACAACTTCTATTATTTTTATTAAAAAGGTTATTATTCGATTTTTCCAATTCTATCTTCTCTTTATTTTGACTTTCACCCATATTATTTAAATACGCACATAAATCGTCCAATTTTTTATTTTGTTCTATTCTCTTTGCATCTATTTTATTTTCCAATATTTTATTATTTTTATTTAGCTCAACCATATTTTGATTTAGTTCTTTATTTTGTTCCAATAATAACCTCATCATTTCTTCTAAGCCTTGAGGATGCATCTCATTATCCCTTTCGGAAGCATGATTCCCGCTATTGGATCGAATTTCTGTTCCTAAGGAACCCGCCGTCGATTCTCTGAATGCTATTGCATCATCCTCCCGCAATTCGTTTTCACGTGCTTCGACTGTAATATTTATTTCTCCTGGCGTAAAAAATACGTATTCCGGTGATTCCACACTACCTTCCTCACCGTTATTTTGAAATTGTTCAATATTTACGTCAGACATTTTTATTTAAAAAAAAAAAATTACTTTTAAGTTTTATTTTCAATATTTATTTACCGCTTTTAATTTTAATTCACTCGGCCCCACGTTGGGCGCCATTAAATGTAATGATTAATTTTTACAATAAGAAATAAAGAAATTTTAATTATTTTAATTATATTAATTTAAATTAATCTCAGGATCAAGGTTCCGAGTGAATTACTGGTATTACATTTATCTCCAGACAATTCTGAGATACAAACAATATTAAATGACATGCAAACAACAATAAAATAATTGAAAACTACAACAAAAACAATTCTTACCTCTAAATCAATCCGCTTCCAACGAAATCTCAATATATTCGGTATTCCTTGGAGGAGAGCTCTGACTTCGGCCAAAGCTGAGAACCAAAAGACTTCATCTTCACCCTCCGAACGATGAGACCAGACTGACGCCATTCGAGAGAGAAACTTTGGCTTCCCTCTTTCCAACTTCCGCAGTTTGCCGGATTATATATATAAAGATAACAATTGTTTTTTGCCATACAAAATAATTAATTTATTGTTATCTGAATGTACATTTAATATGGATATATTGTACATCAGTATTGTCCAAAAATATTATTAATTTTGATCGTATATAATACAATGTTATTTGTACATATGGTTTGTGATTTGCGCGGGCTTTTCAAAATATCGATGGTTATTTGAATTTAAAAATATTTTCAAGAATGTAATATATCATTACATTTTATATATATATATATATATATATATATATATATATATATATGAATGAATACATTTTTAAAAAAATCTTTTATTAGTGCAACCTCAATGAGAACACATTCCTCAAGAGTGCTACATTCCTTGAGAAAGTGCTAAAAGCCTAGCCTCTTACCTTTCATCAATAACCTTCTTAAATACTTCACTTTCTGAAGCTACATCTCGTAAATTGTCCCGAGTAACAATAACTGCACCGCATTGTGCTGCATATTCCACCATCATCCTAGAAAATTTTAATGGATTTATTATCTCAAATCAAAAACTTTTATTTCTGGCTATAAACTACGTCTAGGACACGGATATATATATGGGCGAGATCTTGGGGGGAAAGTCCTTAGGGCATGGATATATACGTTCGTGGTCTTGAGGGAAAGTCATTAGGGCATGGATATATATGGGCTTCGTCTTGGGGTAAAGTCCTTAGGGCGTGGTCTTGAGGGATAGTCTTCAGGGCACGGATATATATGGAAGTGGTCTTGAGAGAAAGTCCTTAGGGCACAGGTATATATAGGCATGGCACTCGGAGGGTTAATAATGTACTATAGTTGTTAACAAAATTTTACTAATAAAAAAAATGTGTACTTAGACAAAAATATCTTAATTACTGAACGACATACCTGTCATCATAGGAGACAACTGTTTTTCCATTGACATGCCTGCTAGGTGTGTAGATGAGTATCTTGTCTTCCTCCAGCTTGTCCAAGATGTGCGTGTCCAAGGTTGCTACATGCCTTCTCCTGAACTGCGGAACGAAAACTTTGACGGTGTGGCCTCTTTTTGTGAAGTAGTCGACACAGATTTCTACCCCTTTCGATGAGAACTGTCGTCGAGAAACTCCATGCCTGAATAAAAATCATAGTACTTTCTCCTGTTTTACTGAGTTAATACTTACTTAGTTAATTTGTCGTTTTTTATAAATATCCTTGCTGGGTTTGTTCAATGTCTTTGCTACTTTGGATTCTGCCAGCAGTGGTTTTTGCTTGAGAAATTTTATTCTGCATTTCAGCATATTTCTTTGAGGTGCACTTCAGCATATTTTTTTAGCTTTGCTTGATCATCTGGAATGGAAGTCCTATCTTTTGTGGGGAGACCTTCATCACTCCTTGGATAATGAGGGTCTCTTCACAATAGAGTAGGAAACACCAAAGACAAGACAGAAGCAAAATGAAGGCATTCAAACCAGGAAGAAAGTAAAAAGAAAAGTTGACAATCTGAAGACAATTTTTGAAATGCAGAGCGAAGCTCCCTGAGAAAACACCACAACTGGCCACAGAAGCCAAAAAGGTAATGACAACTATTTTGGTATACACATAACCAAAAACTCTTTCCTGAGAATGAATTGAATATCTGGTTTTACAAAATTTAAATTACATTTTATATTGATGAAATTGAAAAATGGGATTTGCAGTGACAGACAAAAAAGTTGAAATTATTCATGATTTTGAAATAAAAAAGTTTGAACTAGTCAAGTTTGACTGTATGATTTCAATTAAATGAGATTTCAAATATTACTTACCCAAATGCAATATTTGAGCCATCTATTACAATAGGTCTGAGTTTTCTTTTAGAAGCTGCTTGTGTGTTTGCTGTAGAGAGGGTTGCTTCCTTCACACGACTACTGGGCGGAGATGGATCAGTCAACTCAACAATCTCTGCTATTTTTTCTTTCGTTTTCTCTAATCGCTGCTTGCTTCTGAAATGGTAATTATCAATCTGTCTTTGTGTCCTTTCCACAGAAGCTGATAATTCTCCACCGATTACACCGAATTCGTCGTCTGATAACTCAATAATACTCTCGTCATCGTCGATAACAATAGGTTCAAGGACTTTTCGTTTCTGCAATTTACGAGGGGTGTTGTCTGGGATTTCTCCACCCATAACGACATAATTTTTCCTCTGTTTAGTCGGTCTACCGCTATCGGACTGTTTTGATTTTTTATTATTTCTCTTCTTCAGTGGTGCCTTCCGTTTTTTCGACATATCTGTGTTACTAACTTCTTCAGTGATAGGTTCTTCGTCTATCACGAACAAACTGCAGTCAGCCGTGTCGTCCAAATTCACTACTTCCATAGGTCCCATGAGTTACCTAGAGGCAAATCTTTTTATCTATACAATGCACACACGCACTCACAAACACAAAATTATAAATAAAACCTGGTTCGAAAATTATATACATTAAATAATAATAAAAAATAAAATAAATTGTAGGATGTTGGAAATTGATATTTGAAAAAGAAAACAACTGTTCTAAATTTTCTGACAGAATTTCTGGAACTTTTGGCCCAATTTTCAATGACCATCCAATCAAGCCTTGCTCTTAGACTCTCAATGCAATGGCATTCAAAATGGGGGGACAAGTATCCAAAAACTTTTGCTACAAATAAACAAATGTGGAAATTTTGGATGGTTGTTTACTTCTCAAGAAATTTAATCTTTACGATTCTCTTGTTTAACGTGGTTAAACTTTACAAGTTAAATAAAATTGTGTTTCAGAAATTTCTATAACATGTTTGCATAAAGTAAATGAAGAAGAGCCCAGTGTTCTATAAATATAGAAATAAATTAAATAAATAGGGCGAAGGAATAAGGTGAGGGGCTTTCATTCAGCATATAAACCGCTGAGGATAAAAAGTCCAACTCGTAGGAGCTGCGTTGTCTTAGCGTGCTTCCATGTAAACCTTATACCTGGTAAAATTTAGTAAAGGAACTTTTAACCCTTTCTATACCAAGAGATGCATACGGCGAAGGGTTCTTCTGTATAGGATTCTAGCACCCAGCCTCGGGTCCCCTGTACGGAATACTTTTGTCACTCTCCCTCATAGCGCCTAGACTCTGAACGATCTTGCCAAATTAAAACTCGTCTTTTTTTGTTTTGTTTACTATCATTTTTAATTTTCATATATCTTGAATTAAATTTGGGTTTGAATTATTTTTAACCCTGCATCAGGCGCAATTTTCTAAGTCGGTCCTGTCTACACGGCATCCCCTTTTAATCACCTGTTGGATCGCTTGGGAAGCGGATACAGTGTCGCCGTCCCAATAGGACCATTGCGCCTGGTCCTGTCACAAATATTGAAGTTTTTGAATTTTCTTCAAAATATTTTTATCTCATTATTTGTGTAATTTCAACAGTAAATGCAAAGCCGTTTACTGATATAATCGGAATACGTCATGTGGAGAATTATTATATTGTAAAAAAAAAAGTAGTTCTTTTCTTATGCAGATTTTTCCCAAAATGCCAAAAAAATTTTTGATCTGACCATCAGAGTAATGGGAGGTTGAGTAGTGGGTTATTCTAGTGTATTTTCGAGGACTAATAGAGCTCAAACACAGAAAATATGTTTATTGATAATGTTAATTGGCTCACATTTACACATTTTTTTTTATTTTCATGATTTTGACTGTACGCGATTAGTACACATCCATGGAGAGTAAATATGTACTGGTTTGGGTAATAAGAGCTCTCTTAGAGTGGTGGTGGGCCTGAAACTGAACATAATAAAGTGTTAAAAGGAGAGGTGAAAGAAGTTGTTTTGGATCTCCTAAGTAGGAAAACAAACTTACGGAATACGTTGGATTAGATGAGTGAAATGTCTTGTTTGGCAGTTTTGTAACTAACGTCTTTGGGGTTTAAATTATAGTGTCATCAAAGCTGAATACGTGTTTTTAAGTAAAAGCGTGTTTTAAGGGCGGATCTGTCAATGTTGTTATTATTGAGGTTAGTTTGTGTTGTAAAAGGTGGGTGTAAATATAATTTTTGGTTTCCCCCATCTATGCAGCATTACAGGAGGAGGTTAACACAGGAACGAGGGATTTGACGTTTTTAGTTGGTTAGTGGTTTTTAAAACAAACTTTAGGGATGGGTATGCTTCTTTTATGGGAGTAAGTTAGTTTTTCAGTTAGCCCATGTGTATATGTCAAGGATCAGAACAATTGGGAACTCCACGGGAGAATTGAGAAAGGTAGAGTTGCTCCAGTTGGATTTAACTTCCTTTAAAAAAGTCTTTATGCGGTTGGGGAAATTGGTTACGTGTTAGTATGCCGATAGCTCTTCTTAAATTTTCCTCAATTATAGATTTTTCTGAAAATCTGACGTTTTTTCTTAGCCGAATCCCAATCAGTTCATGACTTCTTATCGCCTCAACGGCTACCTATCTGCATCTCATTATAAAAACTATTCATGTTTATTATATATGCATATAAGTTATTTAACACTTTCCGTATGCAAAGAGCTGCAAGGAGATGTGTTCTCCTGTACGGGATACTCACACACCCAGTGTTGGTTCCCCCGTAGGGAATACTTTCGCCACTCTCGGTCACAGCGCCTCTACTTTCAGCGATCTCCTCACCGAATTAAAACAAATCTTTTATAATTTTGATTTTTGTTTTGTTTACAATGATTATTACCATTTGCCTTTTATTTTATGAATAATAAACAAGGGAAGTATATGCTCAATAACTTCGGCCAATACATTTTCCATCATCCTTTTTGATCCGTGAGTTTGGACGCTCCAAGTCCCGGATATTTTTAAGAGTTGAAAAACTTTTTTTTTTTTTTATTTTATTTATTTGCAAATTATTAATAAAAACAAAAGGATTATTATAAATATTTACAGTTGAGTTAATTAATAATTTAATGTATTAAACATATCAAATAAATATTATATTGTCTCATTTAGGACCAGGAAGGCTTTGAGAGGTCAGGCAAGGGCTTAATCATAATCACAGTTAGGGTCTTTTTGCGAAGACCACATCCAGTTACTTTTGAAGTCGCAGTAGTGATTGTATCAGTGATTCAGCACATGCGCATAACTCCTTTGCCTTCCTATTGGAGGATTCCGATGGCCAATTGCTTTGGTTCTAGCTGGGAGTAAAGTAACCTTCAACAGTGAATTAGCTTTTGTGTATAAAAAGCTCTGTTTATCTTAGTGAGAAAAATGAGTCTTTTACAATTAGTTCGCGATGTTCCTGACAAAGAAAAAGGGATTGGTTTCTTACTCGGAAAAATTAATGGAATCCTATTAATTTTAGCGAGTTGGATAGACTAGAGTCGGTAAAATTAATGTAATTCTATTAATTGCGAGTTGGATTGACTAGGGTTTTGATATCTTCTTGAGCGAGCGGAAACGCATAGCATGTAATACCTAATAAATGTAAAATATCCAAAAAAGAGAGAGAAAACGATTAAAATATGTTTGTTCACAAATACCTTGTTTGTTATCCTTCACAACCTGCAAAACAGTCAACTTTAATGCTTAATAACTTATTTCATAGTTGAGAGAATTGATTTTGATCATATTAACCTTTTTATTAATAAATATTGCTTGCCATTATCTAATATGAATTATAACCGTAGATAACGAGTCAAGAAGTAGTAGATAACCAGCAAAGAACCTATAAGCTAATCAGTAAGCTTATCAGCGAGTACGAGTAACTGTTATAAATTACTACTGCTACTTCAAAAGTAACTGGATGTGGTCTTCGCAAAAAGACCCCACAGTTACAATTATGATTATTGAGAGGAGATCGTTGACCGTTGATGATGCGAAGGTAAGGATTGTCACTGTTCGGTCGTTATTTCTTAATAAAACTACATTTTACATGTGAAAATGGTTTTATTGTTTGCCCAACAACAATAAAACCATTTTCACAGATAAAATGTAGTTTTATTAAGAAATAACGACCGACCCCTGACCTGAGGGTTCTAAATTTTTGGAAATCATCATCGGTTCGATGACATAAGCTGTATCCTCCCTATTGGAGAATGGAAACACACTAAAATTTAAGAAAGAAAGAAAAAAAAAAAAAAAGAATAAATCCAACATATGTTTTTGATATACATAAACTAGCATGTTCACATTAACGTGTCCAATGAAACTAATACGTAATATGAATCGTCCAATAGTCATGGTTTTAAGCTGTTTTTCACTGAGTGGTGACTCTTTATTCACCAATCTACTTGAATAAATATTCCAACAATTTTATATTTATACTAATTAAATGTCGGAGTATCCTTGAGATGAAGCGAAAATAGTGATCACTTTACACATTGTAGGACAACTCACTTTACTGTTAGGTACTTGACTTGGAGCAGTCATACCAACTAAAGTATCTTCAGGAAGTAGCAAGCATGGAAGGCTAGCAATATTCCTTATCAAGTTTCTTTTTAAGTATAAAATACATTTCAGACAATGTAGAAAAGTTCTTTTCATAAGAATTTTTCTGATAGAGTGAACGTGATACCACAAGGACAGAAGTAGACGCTAATTCAAAAGTTCAAAAAATCATTTCCATGTTAAAGATTTTCACAGGAAAGGTTTCAATTATTTACATTCTTAATTGCATATGATCTTCACCTCAACCTTCGATCTTCTTTTATTTTTTTATTTTATGATAAAAAAAGAAAATGGTTGAATGTTGAGGTCACATGGACTGTATTATACCCTAAATAATGAAAAATTGTAGTAGCTGCAATATTACAGTGATGATAAGCCCTTTACAAACAGGGTGAATAATTTGTGAACAGATTAGTCGAAGTTTTATGAGGATGGCCCTGAGGTGGAAACGTTAAAAAAGAAAAATAATAAGCAATAAATAAAGATGATTGAAGTGAAGATCGTATGCAATTAAGAATGCAAACTCATTTCTGTCAAGACATTTTTGGAGCTAGTTGAAAAAAAGAATTGTTAGCAAACACGTCATACATTTATAAGTTGGTTCAATAGTGCAAAGAGCAGGACACTATTTATTTATAAGTTATAATTTAATTTTATTTTTTTAATTTTAACGTCCGTTTATTATTAACTACGAACTTTAGGACGGGTTATCTATAGGTTACCACCCTTTTCTAGCCAGGATAGGGATGATGCCTTTTCTTTGTTCTAAAGAAAAGCCACCACCCCTAGTGGGAATCGAACCCACGACCTTTGGCACGGAGTGTTAAGTGCGCACGCCTTAACCCTCACGGCCATCGGGTCTCCATAATTTAATTAAAAAAATCATGAAGCAAAAAGCAACATGATTATTCTAATGTTGAAGGCATATACAATATGATGAAGTAGGGTGCATATGACCATCAAGTAAATGCTTAAT
The DNA here is from genome assembly GCA_946811695.1 of Gonocerus acuteangulatus. Classification (NCBI taxonomy): domain Eukaryota; kingdom Metazoa; phylum Arthropoda; class Insecta; order Hemiptera; family Coreidae; genus Gonocerus; species Gonocerus acuteangulatus. The sequence continues at coordinate 36,652,758 of OX328131.1, forward strand.
CTGTTAAAAAAAGCTGAAAGAATAAGTAGTCATAAAAAATCTATTTGTAATAGATAATATGGCGTCTGACTCGGGTAGGTCATTGTAAAATTATGGGAAATACTTGATTAACCATGCGGTAATAGTAAACATATTAGCCTAATCAAGAACTAACCATAGACACTACATCGTTAAAAAGGATTTCTGTTTGTAATATTTGATTGGTAATGTCTGAGCTGAGAACTGCAGACATCTGATAAGGCTATGATTGTAATTAGGCCATAACAGTTAAAAACAACTAGATGATCTTCCACAATAGTAGAAATATTCAGAGGGGTTACAATAAAACACAATGCATAAACAAATTACCAAACTTCATAAGAAAATAACCTCCAAAACTGTACAAAGTTAGAAGAGAACACTAATTTATCTCAAACTGTCAGGTTAGATTTCTTGTATTCCTCATCCCATTTAACAGAGCTAAATATTTTGATAGACTTTAAGCCTTTGATTCTTAAAATCAGTTAGCAAACTTTGTAACACATAAACACAACAATGTTATGTGAGAAATGGCTAAAAACAAATGAAAGTTTAAATAATTGTTACTATGAGATCACTGCCCTCACTCTACCTTATGATTTTATTAAAAGAAGACCTCAAACTTAAGCAGATTCAAAATATGAGTGACCGCGGTAACTAAAGACTACATTACACAAATTGAACAAGAGGCTTAAACACACTGACACACGAACGGCAACGTTATAAAAACTTAATAATAACAAAGAAAATGGCGAGCAATATGGCAAAGCCAGAGCTATCTGATCCTCAACGGCTCCATGGAGATTAATACAAGAATAGTTTTAATAGATTCAAGTAAAAGACTATGAGATTTTACTTAGGAGAAACGTGTATTTTGCAAAATAATATTTTTTTTTTTGTGAACGTATACAGAAGAAAAAATGAGTACAAACATTTAATATGAATTACATATTATTCAAATTTCTATTATAATCACTGACTTAATTTTATGTGAGTAATGCTTATCTTCAGCAATAATATGATTATCATAAAAATTTAATAATTATTTGAGTCAATACTATTTATAAGAATAACAGGTAATGCAAATGGCTGAAACGTTGGGAATATTGCCGTCAGAGTTTCGTGCATGCGGTATTTGAACTTTCCCATCTAATTGAACATTCAAAGATCAAGCATTCTCAAAGCTTTCCTTGGCCCAAAACTATACATAATGTAATACAGGGTTTAATCTAAAGTTTTGTCCATTAAAGGGGTTTGCTAATGGTCAAACAGGTAAGAAAATTACCCTTCTACAAGTAGGCGCATGTGCAATTGAACTGTTCATTCTATCTGAACGGGCTATATTTGATAGAATCGATGAACATTTGAACACATGTTTTAAAAATTCAATTATGAATGGAACTAGTTTTTAGTTCGGAATTGAAGAGCGTGGAAGATGGGTTAATAGCAAATCTTGCCTTGGATAGCTGAAGATGACCTAAAATTTTATCGGAGCTACAACTGTTGGGACTAATAAGTTTGCTCCCCAACATCCCTACCTTCTTGAAGGAAGTAGACTGCTCTAAAATAGAAGTGACGTTTTCACTTAAGACCGAGAGTGAATTGAAATCGACTTCTATAGATTATAAATATTAATACATGACTATTAATCACTAGTATGACTATTACAATTTCATGAAAATTATGTTATGAACCACTGCAAGTGGCGATATTTTTTATAAGATTTTGGTTTTCTTTTTTTTAAAATGTTCGTCTTCCAAACTTTGTGGCGAAACTAGTTTAATAGTCATTTATAGAGAGTTTTGCAGATTTAGCAGTTTCGTTTTTTATTTTCTTTCTTTCGGCTTTCTACAATATTTGTTCTGAGTATAACATAATGTTCAAACGTTATAAACAATTCCAAACAAAATGATCCTGCATTTTGAAATATATGTATACAATTGTTTGTGATATTAAAATGGACGTTGCAAAAAATATTAGTATATTTTTGTCACTAGGAACAAGAAGCTGCACTATTACGTCATCAGTGACTCCATGAGCTTTAGTCTAATATCTATTCGATTTTATAACCTCTTGAAGCCTCTCACAGTTAGGTTTCATACCGACTTGTTTATTGTACACAGAATAAGTTCTTGTCTTTACTACTGTTCTACCTTTATTAGGAACATTTTAAAAGTGCGCCCTGGTGATCGCATGGTCTGCTGTCATGAAGTTGTCCAACGGTATTCAATGTAACATCTAATTCGTCGGATATTCCGCTTCAGAAGTTCCTTAGTGTAATATGTGCTTCGAAGTTGTTTAGTAGACCAAAATTCTATGCTGTGTTTTCGTTCTTGTAACTAAATCATGGTTTTTCTGGACTCAGAAGATAGTAGCTGTGCTTCTCAAAGTGTTTCTTCTAAACATAATTCTTCGAGGGCTATAACTGTTGTGGACCTGGAGGACGATCAAGCCAACGGAGTATTGAAGCACAAAGCGCTTCAGTGTGCGAATTTGTATGAATATCTCATTACTTTACCTGAAAATGTTATCGATACTCTATATTCCTATCCTATAATTTGTCTTGCTATCTACAGAGATCTGCCTGATATAGGAAAACATTATGTTATGCGAGTCTTGTTTGTGGAGCAGGCTGTGCCTCAAGCAGTTATTGCTTCTTGGATAGGATCAGAATATGCTAAAGAGAACCTAGAAGTTTCCCAAGTATTGGCTAAGCTGAAAGTTTGGCAAGAAGCATCAATACCTGGTGGCTTGCCTGCTTGGGCCCTGAATCTTACATTCAAGAAGAATCTTAAAATCGCAATGTTCGGAGGTGGTACTAGCTGGGGTTGTAATCCTAACATGGAAGCCGATACAAAAGCTAGGGATGTCGAATATCTTGACAAGTATGCTATGGAAAGATGGGAGTGCGTTCTGCATTATATGGTTGGTTCTCAACAGCAAGAAGGAATTTCACCGGATGCTGTGAGGGTTCTCTTACACGCAGGTTTAATGAAAAGGGATGATGAAGATGGAAGTCCAGTAATAACAAGAGACGGTTTTCAATTCCTTTTACTCGATACTCCAGCACAGGTTTGGTATTTTATGTTGCAGTATTTAGACACAGTATACGCTCGTGGTATGGATCTTGCTCAGTGCTTAGCATTTCTATTTCAATTGAGCTTCAGTATCCTTGGAAAAGACTATAGTACAGAAGGCTTTAGTGAAGGTCTTCTTACATTTCTGCAACACTTGAGAGAATTTGGTCTTGTTTATCAAAGAAAAAGGAAAGGAGGTAAATTTTACCCTACAAGGTTAGCATTAAACATGACAAGACAGAAAGGAAAATCAGACCTTGGTAATCATGAAGGTTTTGTTATAGTAGAGTCAAATTACAGAGTTTATGCATATACTGATTCAAACTTAAAGGTAGCCCTTATTGGTTTGTTTACCGAATTGCTATACAGGTTTCCAAACATGTGCGTTGGCACATTGACCAGGGATTCTGTTTGTATGGCCTTGCGGAGCGGTATTACCTCCGAGCAGATCATCAGATTCTTAACTCTTCATGCACACCCGCTGCTCATTGCCAAGGGAGGTCCAGTCATTCCTCCTACGATCAGCGATCAGATTCGGCTTTGGGAAAAAGAAAGAGACAGGTTCAATTTCACTGAAGGAATTCTCTACAGTCAGTTTCTTTCCCACTCCGACTTCTCCGTGCTCCGGGATTATGCAGCAGAGCTTAATTGCCTTATTTGGCACTGCGATAAACGAAGAACAATGGTTGTCACCAAGCAGGGCCATGATGATGTTAAGAAGTTTTGGAAAAAACACTCCAAAGGACCAATTTCAATTTGTTAGTTTTGTGATATATATAAGAAATTTATATATTTTTTGTTATTGGACAGTAAGAAAGTACTTTATTGCTTATACTATGTATAACTTAAGTTTATGAGATTTTGATGTCACCAAAAGTTCAAGCAATGTTGCCAAATTGTGCTGTGGTATTTTTTAAATATATATTTGTTCCTATTATATTGATGATATTTTTAAAATTCCCCTTTATCTATGTATAAAGAATAAGACCTTATAATTAAGGCTTTATTCAGCTAAAATGTCAGTGTAATATTCCACTTGTACTACAAACTTGATCTCTTAATTTGAATATGTGATTTAAATACCATATTTACATATGTGTGGGTGTATATTCATAAATACACACATACATATGTCATATTCACCCCTTCCCATTAACTGCTAAATGATTGAATTTATATAAAACATCATTCCAAAAATTTTTTTAACAATTTGTATTACCTACAGATATAGCACACTAGATGTATCTTGCCACACTAGATGTATAAACATCCCACCATTTTGAAAAAAAAAGGAAAAAAAGAGAGGAACTCCAGAATGTGCTAAAACAATCTAAATGTGTTCCTATTAGGCTCAATTGCTTTATACTAGTTTTATATTACTCCTGAAGTGGATTCAAATAACATGAAATAATTGATCATCTAAAAAGCCGATTATGACCTGCTATTTTCAAAAATAAGAACGATTTTTATTTTCTTTAAAATACTACTATATTAAGTATTAAAACTTCTAATTTATATATTTGCTTTTCTTCTTGTCATTTGTCTATTCAAAATCAATCAAATGTGGTTTTACAAAGGTTTGAAGAGGTCGGATGTTCATTTTCGACAGCATTTCCCTATGTATAGTTCATATGTATAGTTCACATGTATAGTTCCCTATTTGATTCATATCCTTATATGAGCTTCTAATGAGATTAATTATTTTTTCAGGGATACCATATTAATTGAGTAATTTTTGGTAACTGAAATTTTAATGGTCCAAAAATAAACCATAAATACCAATTAAGAGGTCCATGATTCTTTATTCAGAGTACAGATCTTTCAGAATTGCTGTCACATCTTCAGTGCTCCTAAGTGAATCATCCCTCAGCAAGTTTGTCAAGTGCTCGCCCAACTAACTTCACCTCTCTGAAGAAGTAGTTTATTTATTGTTTAATTATTTTTAGTGATTATTTTGGTAGTCAAATAAAAAATAACTAACTTATTGTAAGTGTGTGGGGATTTGGTCTATGAATGAAAGAGAAATAGAGCGCTGTGAACGATGATGGCATATAAAAATAACAAAACACCACACTTTTTTTAATTCATTGTACTTTATTGTCTTAACTAATATATTTAAAATTATATCTCTATCACTACTTATGGCAATAAAAAAAGAGAAGCAATACAAATCTCTTAGTGCAATGAAGGGTATGGTATTTTTGGTTAGTCCATCTTGAGCCAGCACAAATAAACTCGATGGTTTACCCAATTGAGAACATGCCAAGTATGATTGTCCATATGAAAAAACGGTGTGCCCAAATCAAAGCTACAAACAGATATCGTTCAGCCTTGCGACTTAAAGATTGTCATTGCGAATGCCAATCTAATTTCAAATTGACACATTTGAATTCAACTGGAATATCTGTGGGAATAATAATGGCCGAAAACTGTGTAGGTAGTGAGAGAAAGCTTTACGCGTGAAAAAGACAGGAGACCGGCTTCATTCTAATCCTTTCTCCATGCTGTTTACCAGGTGAGAAGTGACACCGGTAGACACCAGGGGATAACTGATCGAGTGACAATTGATCAGTTATCGACCACCAAGGGTTGAAAATGATTAAAGTAATGACATTGCTATTAAAACATGGGGATTGGCGGTAGAAAGGTAAAAATTTAGGGGTTGTATTTTTTAATGCCAAATCATAAAAAAGAAATAAATAAATGAAAAAATAATTTATCCAAAAAGAAGAAAAAAAAAAAAATGTGGTGGACTACCCTTAGGTAACCGATCTCTTAGAGGTATAAAAAATAGTTTACATGGTAGTCTCAGACCTACCGAATATACAAAACAAATTTCATAAAAATCAGTCAAGCCCTTTTGTTACAAATACCGTGACACAAGAATTTTATATATATATATATATATATATATATATATATATATATATATATATATATATATATATATAAAATCTCTCGTGACACAGTATTTGTAACAAAAGGGATTTACTTACTTATAGCATCATTTTAACTCAATTATTAAGTTGTTTATATGAATTTAACTTAATAATTGAGTTAAAATGATGCTATAAATAAGTAAATATGAAATATTCTTTAAGTGTCGTCTCCAACAGATATTATATTTATATTTATTTATTATATGTATAGAGTATACGTCTGTAGTGCCTAAACAAAGAATATTAAGTCCAAATTAACTGCTTTGAGAAAACATCTGTCGCGCAAGAGCTGCATCATTAAGCACATTTCTTAGAAGGTGGGCAGTTTACTCTGCATTCCTTTATTGATAAAACATGAAATGAATAAATAAATATGGATGATTTTGCTCTTTTAAATGTATTTGTGGAGGCCTGGTGGCCGTGAGTGTGTAATTAAAAACGTCTAGGACTTATAGTTCAGAGGTCAAGGGTTCGAAACTGTGAATCCGAAAAGTTACAGATTTGTGTTATTAGATTTTAATATTATTTATTTGGTTCTAATTTTTATATTTTTGATTTTCTAGATGCAGAAAGTAGGTGTAGCATGGCAAGCCAGGTAACAGCTAGTATGTATATATATATATATATATATATATATATATATATATATATATATATATATATATATATATATATATATAAGCAAACACCCACACAGGGTGATTCAGTTTTAAGTAGCCGAAACTCTAAGAGGTGATTCTAGACCATAGATTTAGAAAGGATAGATGTCTAACTACCCACTTTTTAGTGAAGCACCCCTAACATTCTGGCGGCCATCTTCTTATGGGGATAAACAATGTCAGTAGTGCTTGGACAGTTCATGTAATTTCTTCTTGATATTGTATTGAATATTATTCTGATATTAGTGCAACTATGGTTCAATCATGCTGTGCTTATGGGTGTACTAACAAAGCTAAATAAGGATCGGATATTCACTTTTTTTCGTAAGTATTTACAAGTTGATTATCAAAGGTTCTTTCCCCAAGCTCAACAAGTGACTTGTTTTCTCCCTAAAAAGTCAACAAATCCCTAACCTTAGGCCATTGTACGTATAAAAATAGTTTCTTTACATAAATATGTTCCAGCCTGCTAAAAAGATTTAATTCTTCAATGAAAAAAAAGCGCCCATGCACTTTTCAAATAATTCATTACGTTTTGTCCATCAAAGAATAGTTTTAAGTCATAATACACAGATCTGAAATTGAGTTTTATTATATATCATGAGTTTTATTAATTGTACATCATTATAACATATATAAAAACCAAAATTTAAAAAAATACATTAAACAAATTTAGTATCAAATATATGGATGTTTCTTTTACACTGAGAAAGTTTTTTTTTTTGTTTTTTAATAAACTTTTTAAGTGCTTAAGCCCTTAATCAGCAACCTTATGTTGATATAATCCTTTCCTCTTAGGCTGTTCCATAATTATTGTTTAAATTTATACATGAGTGACAAATTAACAGTTGATCTTTAAGGGAAAAGAAGTACCCATACAGCCATTTAATAATTTTTTATTGTTTCATAACGTTTTGTCCATCAAAGAATATTTTCAAGTCTTCATATACAAATCTTAAATTGAGTTTTCTTCAACTTTACATCATTATAACATAAATGAAAAACCAAAATTTAAAAATGTAGTAAAAAAATACATTAAACAAATTTAGTATCAAATAAATGGGTGTTTATTTTTTATTGAACAATTAAAAACGATTTTTGCTTGTTTTTTAATAACATTTTTAAGTGCTTAACAAGCTCTAACTTAATTTCACTAATATTTTTATTATTTTCTATCGTGGAATCCATCTTTGGTCGCTGTGACCAAGCAGTTATTATTTGTACCTATCTAAGTTATTTTTTAATTATTTAATTTAGTTGCTTTTCTAATTTATAAATGTTGTTTCAGGTTCCCACTACATATGTGTAATTTTTTAAGGCACTTAAATTTATGAACAAATTACTCTTACAAACCTCTTAATTACTAATGTAAATTGTTATATTTAAGTTATTTGTTTATTCACATTTAGATAGATGTATATAATAAATTACTATAAATTATGTAAATAAATTATGGTAAATCTGAAGGAGAGCGTCCTCAGCTCTCCTTCAGATGCATATAATTATATATATATATATATATATATATATATATATATATATATATATATATGATATTATATTACAATTGCTTCATTATGAAAGTGAAGTGAAACATTTATTTTTAATTATTATTTCTTATGTATGTTATTTATTATTTTTTAGTCAGACAAATTAATATATTAAAATATTATATAAAAAGAACAGGTCACTTAAATTGTGGTTCTCTATTAAATAAATGAGTAATTAAATTTTCCATGAAATTTCTTATTAATTTTAATATTCTCCCTCTAAACTTTTCATCAGAGTATCCTTAAAGAAGAGCTCACAAAACTTTGAAAACAGTCAGGGCTTTGGAAAAAGTCAATAACAACATGTGAAAGCGTATTTCGAACAAAAGTTTTTAAAACTTACCTTTTAGCATAATAACATGAATCCTGCATCACTTACTTTTTCATTCATAGAGAAAAACCTCAGCTACAGATTATTACATGAACAGGTATACAATATATTATATTATATTTAAAAAAGAAAAAAAACGTACAAATAATGAATATAATTTAAGGTAGGGATTGTCGGAGTTCGGTCACTGCTACTTATGATAAAACTACATTTTATCATAAAAATGGTTTTATTGTGCCGACGTTTCGGCTTGAACTTCAAGCCTTCATCAGGGCTGTAAAAAACAAGTAGGACAGATGTAATACTGAAATCTACACACTATATATATATATGCCTACATACACAAATACACATACATATATGGAAAAAGACAAAAACAGTTTTTGTCTTTTTTATGATAAAATGTAGTTTTATTAAGTAGCAGTGACCGAACCCCGACAATCCCTACCTTGCATCATCTACGGTCAACGATCTCCTCTCAATGAATATAATTTAAGTTTTTTTTTTAATAACACCATGACATAATGTTGGTTATACTATGTTAAACCTTAATTAAATACTCCATTTTTAATTATATATTTTTTATGGATATTTATATGTGTATCACACATTGTTTTCTTTAAGAAAATTTAACCCCGGCAGGTTGGTTTTGATTTTCCTTAAAAGGATATTACCATTAAATGATTCCATTATGTTTTTAAAATAAGGGCTAATTTATTTTCCACCCCGCTTTCACTAAAAAATTTGTAAAATAATTGTTTCTTGTAATTTATTTATTACAACTATTAATTTATTCAAAAAACAACGAAAAAACTCAACTAATTTGATGATTTTATTTTCTTGAAAAAGCTGTGTTCTGATATTTGTGAGGACTTAGTTTGTGTTTTTAGTTACATAATTATATAATATAATATTCTAATAATATTTGTACTGGAATAAAAATGCAAAATACTGCGCTATATGGGAGAAAATCGGTGAAATTAAAGCATTAGGGCTAATGGACATATGACCCTCTCTCCCCACAACAAGATGGCGGCTCTCCGGTTAGGCCTGCTTCACTTTTTCCCGGGAAAACCAGCGGAGTTAGTCATCTACTCCTTTCTAAATCTATGTTCTAGACATCATTTCCAGCAAAAAAACTTCATTAGAAGTACGGTCCGATTCCGAAGGGAATAGCAGTTACCACCCATTTTTTGTTTTCTTAACATTGTCATATTTTTTATTCAATAAGTAAGGTTTGCTCAAAAACGCTTCAAGATAATTAAATTCTAATTATGTCATCATAAAATAGGCAACATTTCCTTAAAAAAAACAGTGATTTAATTCACTAAATCTATTGACAGAAGATACTTTCTCGGCGTCCAATTACGCGCTTTTGTTTTTCACGATGAATCAGAGGTTTTTGCCAATTCTTTTCTCAGCCCCCTAACGGACTACAGATTCAATACTTACAAGAAAACGTCTACATGTAGTCAGCATGAAATCTATGCAAATGAAGTGGAGGTTTATTCAGGGATAAATTGAACGATTGGCTCCTTTTGGTCAAAAAAATGTGGAATGTAGTTTTGTTACTTTCAAATACTTTGTGTGAAGAAATTATAAATTATTAATTTTTTATTGGCCACATTGTGGGAATCCATTCTCAAGTCCGAAAGCAATAAAATGTAACTGAAAGAAACGACTGGAAAAGTTTTTTATTTGAGAGATATGTCACATTTTGTGTTTTCCTAATTCTTATTGATTTATCTTTTACGTGATGTTGTTGGCACTAAAAAAATTGTTAATGTATTTGAAATTTGTCGAAATTGCAATTAGACCTTTGTCAACTTGGACAGTGGGTCCATCTAGCTTGTTCTGACGGCTCATCTTTACTACCTGGTGTATATATCGGAGAGGAGCCGACCCGTAAAAAATCTTTAAAAAAACAATAATAATGATCCTTCATCCTCGCCTACTTATGACAGGCCGATCTGATAAGGTTATCATTCAAGGGCAGGGCATTAAAAGATGTTTTCCCTATCAAGAATTGATGACGCAGATGGATTATGTCCACCCTTCCATCTCTGGAGGGAGGTAAGTGGCGAACGTTTGCATGGAGATATGCTACTTTGATTTGAATAAAACTCCTATTTCTATTTGTTTCCAGTCCGTTCGAGATCAGATGTCTGCTTTTCTTATTTGCCCTTCCTCGATAGAATGGCAAATCCCACTGTGCCAACGTCACTGGGACAAATCTTTTTTGTATGTATGAATTATGATTAGATTAGATCCATTGAGAGTTGGATTTTAGCCGACTGATTATTGAACGACTGGACGGGATACTAGCTGGTGGAGCCTCATCTCCATTGTGGTTCATGGGCGTATATAGAAAATAATTTCGGTGGGGGCGCGGGCTGAGAGCATTTGGGGGTATGGAATACTAACAATCTAGAACTTAGCCAATTAAAACGCTATTACAATTTTAAAAAACACGTTTTCTAAACTAATTTATTTACTTTAAGGCTTTTATGGCCATTTTTACTGATTTCGGGGGGGGGGGGGGGGGTAGGCTTCACCACCCCCCCCCCCTTATATACGCCCATTTTGTGGTTAAAAATAATAAATAAATTCCGAAGTCATCCGTTTTATCCCTAGTGTCATTTGGAAAACTTAGAAAAAGAAGCAGTTAATATTTTGTCTTAATCTTTCGTGAAAAATGTAAAAATTTAAAATGAAATCTCAAAGCAAAACAAGACATCCTAAGCGGAAATTACTCCCTTCAAGGATTGATTTTTCCTAATAAGGTTGCTCTATCAAAAACAATTTCGAAGTTTGAAGCAATCATTTCTCTGATTAACATCGCCCATTGAAAATTGAATGTTCAGGACATGGTCACTTTCCAATTACCATGATTTTTCAACCGTTTTCGAGAAAATTTAGAAAACGTCCGACTCACAGGATTTGCGTCATCTTAGCGTGGTTCCGTTCTTATCCCTAGTGTCATTTGGAAAGCTTGAAATAGAAACAGTTATTATTTTGGTTAGACCTTTCATGAAATACTTTTATGACCACAGATACGAGCCTTACCTGGAAAAATGACTCCCGGGCCTCCTCAACATTCCCTCTAGGAAAACAATATTAAAAAGTTTCTAATTTTCTTGTCTTCTTTTACTTTATAGTAATAAAATCTAGTTGTTATTTTACCTTATTATTAATAATTTTACAGAGAATTTAGTAAGCTTTCGAATCGTTACCTTCCACTTACCACGATTTGCCAACCGTTTTCGAGATATTTACAGAAATATACAAAAATCCCGAAACGTTTCATGTCTATTAATACAATTTTTTTTCCTCAAATACTTCAATTACTCGAAATGAAAACAAAATTTAAACATCTTAGTTCAGATGAAATTGAAACATGTAGAAAATATTTCAATAAAACCTCACGATTCTATTTACCCAAACCGAAAATGAGTTACAAAAATATTTACAAGTTTTTATAGGTTATCTATACAGACAATTTTTGAAAATATCATTTCGTTTTTTTTTGTTTTTTTTTTTTCAATATTTTAAATTGTATTTAAAAGGGTTTGAATATTTATCTGTAATAACAATTAACCAAAGGGATATGTCAAACGATAAGGGCATGGAGCAAAGGTATTAACAACCTATTTAGTTTCTTAATTATTTGGCCTTAGTTATTGACGAATATATATTTCACAGACAATCTTACATATTTAAGACTCTTGGATTTAGAGAAAATACAAACGTGTAAAACCTTGGTATCTAAACATTCAAGATATTCGTTACGAAAAAAAAATATAATATGTAAAAGATAAATGACATGTTGTCCGGACTCGGAAAAGACGGCTGGCCTCCATTCCAAAGAGGTTGTCATACCAATGATGTCACGTCGTGTGTATATTCTACGTCACACATCCCTGTCAAATCCAGACCCTCTACTCCAGCTTCCGCGTTATGTAATTTCAATATACACATTGTACAATAACAAAGAATTACCATATTAAAAATTGTAAAAGCCTAATTAATTATTTGTCTGCTAGCTCAACTGAAACAATTTCGCGAATATGAAAATACTGAAATTTTTTGATATTACAATATATTGTACACTCAATTAATTTTTTTGCTCTTCGAAATTTCCAATTTATTGGATGATGTCTAGATTTTTTTATCCACACTCCGAAGGAACGCAGCTATAGTGGTTGCACTCTAAATGAAATATTTAGACAAATTCCGTCAAATATTCATGGATCCTGCCAACAAGGCAGTTAGGATATATACATGTAATATATATATATATATATATATATATATATATATATATATATATATATAAATAACTACCGCAATTTACATTTATCCATAATGTACATTCTGCCAGTGTGTAGACTCAGGGCAAATTTTAAATTGCACTAAAAATTGATCAACATACTTTTCGATGGTAGCCAGTACATTGATGAACTTATTAAATACTTAATACATACAAATTTATACAGGAATATTAAAAAAATAAAAGATAACAACTGTCTTTTAGCGAAATTGAGTTTTCGTTAAATGATCCAACAAAAAGAAACTCTCTTTTTGTTGGGTTAATGAAACAGAATATGCAGGACACAAGAGCATTTGGAATAGTTCACTCGCTTTTTAGCGAGTTTCCTTCAAGCAAAAAATATGTTTAACTGATGACTTATCCGGAATATTTCCACATTGAGGAGAAAAATCGAACATTTAAAAAAAAAAAAAAAAAAAAAAAAAAAAAAAAAAAAAAAAAAAAAATCAAGAACTGAAAAACTTGGGGCTTAGATCATATGTGGGCAACAACTGGCCCGCGGGTGGGATCCGGCCATCTGTAAGATTTGATCCGGTCCGCAAGACATTTTTAAAACCCCAATTAAAACATAATAATATTACACTACTAACTCACACTCACTTCAAATGAGGAAGATCGAGTGCGAAGGGGTTTGTCGCTTGCTTCTGCGGTATCAAGTGAGCGAGCAAGCCGAGTGTGTCAATGATTTCGTTTCGCTATTTAACTTTCTTAGTTTGTAATAATTCCAAATTTTACGATTTAATGACAATGTTGTATCTATTTTTTAAATTTCATTTTGTTATTTTAATAAATTGTATTACAATAACATTGTCCTATTATTTCATGTCTGATATCTATTGCTAACAATTATGAACAATACTTTAAAATCCCATGTTATTTTATTTTGAGCCATCTACGCGGCCCGCGAACGTATTGGACCACAACATGTCAAATGTTGCCCATACCTGGTTTAGATGTTGGGCCCAGCTGGGCTTTAAAAAATCCCCAGTTCTTTCTAGCCCTGAATCACCATGTGGACATCACATGTAACATATACAATAACATTTTCTCTCATTAGGAATTTCATTAAATTATATCAAGCGATTGCTATAAATTATCACACGTTAAGTTTGAAAACTCACAATATTGCGAGAGGCCCGAGTAAAACAATTGGCTATTATGTTGAAGTTTGTAGAGTTGCTTTGAAGTATCGCTATGACGCTTCCCCGTCGATCTAAAAACCTCTTTAAGGGGACCCGGTTATCTAATGCCTACTATTAAAATTGCTATCGACCAAGGAACTCCCCGCCACGTGATTACTCCTTCACGTTTCTTCCTTATCGTCAAGTGACGTTTGCTACAATTTCACGTGTGATCCTTCTGCATCATCGGCGCTTTAATGCAATTGATCTTTTGGTTTCCAGCAAATATTTGAAAATAGTTGAGTTAAGTAGATTTGATTTTCGCGCGTACATCCCCGATAGAATGGAAACCCGTTCATGACACAATCCGGAAGTACCGAAGAAGCATGTCGTCAAAAATGCTGATGGCACAAAATTGTTTAACCCATTTCATATATATATATACTTGGTGCCCCGTTTATGCGCACCACAATTTAAATATCTTTTAAACCGTTAGAGATGTCGCGAAATTGCAAAGGACCAAAGTTGCATGTCTCATCGAGACATTTCAAATGCATTATTTGTTAATCCGTAAAAATTAGTTTTAACTTAAGCGAGCGCTCAAAATTCGGTATTTCCTCTTTACCCCGCAATTTATATACATTTTTGAAAACTACTCAAAAAATAAAGAAGCACCTGTATTTTCGTTTTTTGTTTCGCTTAGTATTTAGCAATAAAATTGTGTTTTTAAAAACGATCAACCCTTAAGGTGCCCTTATGCGGTGAGGAATACCTCAAGATTTGGACTGCGCAGTCCAAATCTTGAGACATTTTTCCTCACGCTCCAATGAGGCCGGGAAAGTGCAGGCCAGGCCTGACGTGTGTGGACAAGAGGATATTTGCTTCACTTAAAGTGGTTCTACTATAACTGGACTATGTAGCCCCGGCCTTGAGGTTCGTTAACTTATCGTGTGTGTGCTAGACCACTTCAGTCCAAACCTTGAGGCCAAACTGTGCAGTCCCTGCCTTGAGATTTGAGCTACCTTAAGGGCCGGACTGTGCAGTCTCCGCTTTGAGGCTTGAACTGAACCTGTAATGGGACCTTAACGGCTTAAAAGATATTTCAATTGTGACTGGCTTCTGTGTATGAGTATATATATATATATATATATATATATATATATATATATATATATATATATATATATATATATATATATATATACACTCATTTTATCTGTTCAAGCTATAGCAGGCTGAAAATGGCCCGATTTTGATGATGCGCAAAAAACAATGTAACGCTAGTAGGTCCACTTTTTTCTCCTTTTTTTATGTATTCAGAATTTACAACAATGTAAAAATACAATTCTATTAATTATTTATTATTTTCTACACATATGTTTCTAAGTGAATTGTCGATAAGGAGATCTCACTTGGAGAAGCAACTGCTTAAAGTGTCAAAATTGTTGGTTTTTTGAGGATCATAATTATCCCAAAAATTTCTGTCCAAGGGTTGCTGCCTTGTTTAGGAGTGGGTATAAAATTGAATGATCAACAATTTTTATTTATTTTAAACATTTTTTAACAAAAATTAATAAATAAAAAAAATTATTATTTTTTTAATATAAACCATGCTATTATCTAAATAAACTGAAATCAACATTATTCTTGCTTTTTAATAAAATCATTTATGGCAGGCAAAAGACATGTCATTATTCAAACTCATTTTTTGTACAATATACAATTAACCTAATTATTATCCTATATTAGATTTATATTCTATAAAAGGGTTTTATTTACAATCTTAATATTTACAATTATTTTTTAAATACTTATTTATAATTACTAAGGATTTAAGAATTTAATCAACATTAGTGAAAATTACTGAGTATTAGAGTCCGTCTATGTTGAGTTTCCCTGTGGGGAATTTACTTCTCATACTCTTCTTCCCAAATCTGAAATAGAATTCTTGTCTCATATTGTGACAAATGTAATTTTCGTTTATTATTAAATTTACTTGTAATTTTGTGAGATATTTGGGAGTATAGATATTTTCGGAAAGCTCGTAGAGGTCTTGAAATGAATGAAAATGTCTTTAATCATCAATATATTCAAATGAGGCCCACACATTCGAAAGGACAGGATCTGAACAGGACATGGACTCCTACGACGAGGATTAGGGCCTTCATCAACACCCAAAGCACAGAACAAACTCACTATATGTATACAAAACTATCATCAGACCTATTTGGACTGAAGGGCTTGAATTCTGTGGAAAACCCAAAACTTCAAAGATACAGAGAATACAGGCATTCCAATCCAAAGACCTGCGCAAATTATTTAATGCCCCTTATTATGTTCCTTCATCATGAACTCAACATCCCTTTTGTCCTTGAACTGGCTAAATATCTATTCCTAACCTTTTCCTCCAAACTGTCTGCCCATCCCAATTCCCAGAGTTCTATCGTTCTCCTCTCAATCCCAAACCAAAAATCGTCTTAGGAGGCCTATGAGATCTTGGCCTCGTGATCGATCGTTCTCAATATATTTATTGTGTTTGGGATCTGTAAAATGCCTTCATTTAGAGTCAGTATGTCTAGTTTCTGCATGAGCAACGATATGTCCAGTTATGAGAAATTATGCCTTTATTTTTTTTTTTTTTAAAGAGAAAAAATAATCCCAAACTGCAAATCAGCTGTCCATGGTGACGATATAGGTTGTGTTTAGAAGTGGTTTTCACAGTTCAGCTCTGGAAGGAAGTCCTTCCAAATCCTGGCCTAAGTTTAACAAAATTGGAAGGGAAATGGTTGAGGATGAAATCAGGAGGTCGACGGAAGTCAGGGTGTATCTGAAGCTCATTAGAAGTTTAAGGTAAGGTTTTGAACAATAGGACAATTGCTGAGGCCCTCCTTTTATTGTGAAACGTTTGAGTCTAAAAAAAAAATCAAATTTAATCTCTACGGTAGAAAATTCTTGCACTGCAAACCTATCTCCTCTCTCTAACCGCCGGTAAATTCATCTTAGACGGACTCTCCAAAGCTAAGAACACACTAAAGATTTACACAATAAAATCTAAATACATATATTAAGTTTTATAAGTATCTTTTTACATATTTTCACACATTGAAATTAAATGTATTCGATTGGTAATGTAGTATAGTTTTGTCTAATTCTTTACTTTGTATCTTTGTAGTATCAAAGTCAGTAAAAAATTAAAAATACTATTGAGTCATGTGTATAAAAAATTATCTATTTTTATGTTATTGACAGCGACTATCTTCATCTGTGGATCATATGACTGACGTTCATTGGTGGGATTTGAAATTTCAAAATTTCTGAAAAAATTATATATGCAATTGGGAAACAATTTAAAAAATATTAAGTAATGTATTTATCGTAAAAAAATAAGTCCACTATTGCAACATTCATTCATATATGTAAGAACATTTTTTATTGTGGTTTTAATGTCTATACAATAATTTTTTCTTTTGTAAACAAGTAAAATACATAAACCGTCCAGATAATATAGTATAAAATTATTTCTAATTATATTACAAGAAATACATTAGGAAATTGTGTTGAAACTATTTAAATATTATAACATTTAAAGTTTATATACTTTTCTCAAGTCTAATCTAAACAGGGATCCTTAAAATATTTGCCAAATCATAAATTCTATTAATCAATTCTACACTAGCATTTAATGCCAAAGAAATACATTTTTAACATTCTCGTTGTACATATTTTTCCTTTTACAGAATAAGAATTTTAATATTTTTATTTGTTAAAATTATTTATGTAGACAAGTAACGCAATATAAACCAGAATTTAATTCCACGTTTAAACAGGGTTGTTTTGTGAAATCATAATTCCTCAACATAACATAAAAATATGTTTTTAATTTTTAAAGTGTCACCTATATTTTAGGCATGATGAGGCCTCCGTAGGCTGTTTCTGATATGGCAATCAGCTTTTATTTAAGACTTAGTTCAAGACAGTTTAAATGATATTTAACAATAATATTTTAACTATAATTACAGAAGAACCAATAAAAATCTATAAGAAGTATTTTTAAATCCAAGATACATCATCAAAAATATTAACAGTATACGGGTCTCCCCGTGGTCTAGTGGCTAACGCCTTAGATTCTCATGCGAGAGATGGTGGGTTCGAGTCCCACAGGCGGCAGGAATTTTCTCATCTTACGGCTCGTTGAGAAAATTCCTTGCTGCACCATGGATGTCGGCGCTATTGGCCCAGATGCCGGTGCGCAGAAGAAAAAAAATAACAATATACAAAAATATACACAATATCAAAAATAAATAAAAGTACAACTTACTGAAAAATTACCAAATATCTTATTTTTCATAATTAAAATTTTCCTCTAATGGGAAATCATATTGTCATTTGGGAAATAATGAAAATCCAGTTAGTCAGTTTTGTAATGAAAATCACATTTATTGCATATACCCTTTATTTTACTTTACTTTTTTATATCAGTAATACCCAGGAAAGGTTTATGATGTGAGAAGTATCTGAATTCACCAATTACATTGTTACGCAACATTTATGTTGACAATTTACGTGCCAAAATTTCCACAAAAGTTGAGGAACTAACGTTGTTAACAATAACCTTTGCTGCTCGTCTGTAATGTGTTCAATGTTATAAATCAATTCCTTTCAAATTACAAATTTAATTTTCTGCCAAAATCAATATTTGGTCATGTGTTCTATGATGCCACTTCCTTTTACACTTGGGACCCATGGCGCAAAATCTGTCGCTCATATGACATTGTTATATAAAAAATCAATATATTCTTTGATGCTGTTTTAACATAGATAAGTTTAGAATTGAATGTACACTCTTTCTATACTGTTTTATTTAACAAAACATGTGAATGAATGAAAAATATACTTTATTCAGAGACTTGGCCCCTTAAGAATAACTAATAAATACATTTGGTTGAGTATACAAATTTAACATAACAATATAACTTAAGTAAAGAAGAATCATAAACAAAAAAAAAAAAACAAGTAAAATATTATTAACAAAACCTTGAATAATAAAATAAAACGTACGTACATATTAATAATAATAAGAGAGTAAATACGGAGGGATTGAGGAGCAATGACGACGATATACCGAGGGGGAAAATAATATAAAAATACAATAAATAATTCAATATAAAAAGTAATAATAAAAAGGGGCTATAATAGGAAAATAAAAATAAATAAATGCATAAACAAAAGAAAAAAAAATAACAAAAAGTAAAAAGTAAATAAAGATTCTTTAAGTAAGAATTAGTAAATGCCATATGGCCATTGGAATACAATATTAGACCTCTCTCTTCTTATTTATCTTTTAATAAATGTTTTAATAGATCATTTCATTGCAATATAATTTATTTATTTAGTGCTATTGGTTATTTATTTTAAATCTAAATTATTTGTGCCTACATATTTTTATCTTGTGTCATATAGTATTTTTTTGTTTTGACTTTTTCGTCTTAAATATTATCGTGAACTGGCAAAATCAGATTCACAAGTTCAATAATAATTTTATTATTATTTTTTTTATTTGAGGCCTTCGAATCTATGGCGATGAGCTCTAATGAAAATAATAAAATAACACACACACACACACACACACACACACACATATATATATTTATGTGAAACAGAATTCATTTTTTAATGAATACAAAATCAAATATATAATAAAAATACGTTAGAATAATATAAATAGAAAATCAGATTCATCGACAATTAAAATAAATAATTGAATACAAAAAGTTGAAGGAAAATTGACTACATTTTTGTGTATAAATTATTTTTCCTTGTATAATGTAATATAGTGTAGATATGAGAGCTACCTTCAGTGTGTGTAAGTCTTGTGGCATAAGTAAATAGTCACTTCTTTTGATGTATGTCACTATTTGTTTTATTGTGAGGGCAACATTATACTCTGAGCATATGAATCTGTCTTGTATTTGTGTAGTGCAAATGTGTTAATTGTGAGTCCAATTCTAAGCCTGGTTATGAGAAAATCTTCTCTCAGGCTTAAAGACAAACCATTGTCATGCCAGGCTTTGATTGTGTTTTTAATTCCTCTTAATTTGTCGACTTTTATTATTTGCAGCTTTTGTTTCATAAAGAAATTGATTTTGAAATTTCAATTTTTGAAAACTGTCAGTATTATATTTTATTAATTGTGGAAGGCTGACATTTTACTTTTCAACGTATGTAGCATGCAAAAAGTGACCAACTTCCTCGGAAAAGTTTATTTTTTACATCCTAAAATTAACTAAAATCTAAATATCTTCATTTTTCATTGAAAAATATGTTAAAATTCTCAACATAAATTATCATATCTCTCCAATTAATTGAGTTTTCCTCAGAAAATTGTATTAACACTCTTGTACTGTCCTTCCTGGTGACCCATAATGAATAAAACTAACTAATAATAACGGTAACTTAAGTTAATTATTTTATCACTCTTTATACATATATAGTTTTTACAAAGCGAGTTTTTTTTTGTTATTTTTCTGCACCTTAATTCAGCATACAATCATATATACAACTTAATAACACTGAATGAGAAAAAATAGTAAAATTTTAATATCCATCAGCTTAATTAGCGTTCATCATAGAAACCCCTATTTTTTTTAAGGTTGTTACTTATTTGATATTTGAACAGAAATGTTCAATAATGAGTTCCATATAAATATCAGATACTATCCCAGAAAAAAAGTGCTTTCTTTTTTAGTCATTTTATTGAAGAGCTTCGGATCTGTGGCGATTTATTAATACGATGTATTACATTAATGCATACATTCCATAAGATATACTTTTATTTCACAGTTAAGAGTAAATAAAAACCATTTACAAAATGAAATGCATTTTGTAGCCTGCTCAGATAGACGGAAAAGTTTCACGTGCGCGAAAATTTTAGGGAAATACTCCCGACGATTCGGCCGTTTTCAAACTCCCATCTCAAGGAAGAAGACGACACTTGAAACATTATAAAAACTAATTATGTCTAATTCAAGAATATGGAATACTTTAAGGTGTCAGACAAAGGAGATAGCGTCTAATGTTTATCAATACTTATTGTTAACTAGCCAAAGCTAAGACTAAAAAAGTTTTAAACCTCCTAGTGATAAGGTTATAACAGAGAGAATTGTTATCACTAATTTCATTCAGCTAAACCATCTATTTGAACAGGCTATAGCTTAAATTGTTTTTATCCTTAGCTTAGACTAAGTATTGATAAATATTAAACACTAATTTCCTTGACTGACCTCTTATGACTTCCCTTGTCCTAAACGAGACATAATCAGTTTTTATTGATTCTAAAATAGCAAATGGCGGAACCGTCGGGAATATTTTTCTTAGAATTTTGCTCATACAGGATTAGAACTATTCCATCTAACCGAACGGCCTATAAATAATCAAAAAAATTCAAAGAAGATAAATACACATAATTAGAACAGAATCTTAGTCTATTACGTTATTTTTACATATACAGCATACAATTTATAAAAAATACTTATTGAATATATTTAAATTATGAATGTTGAGTTTTAAAATCAAAATTTAATAATAATATCAGATATTCTTTTCAAGGTCGATTCTTGAAATTTTTACAATAAAAATTAGTTTACTTTTTTTTTTGTTCTTTGATGGAATATTGATTTTTGACTTTTATAATTATTTTACATCTTTAGAAATGATTTTGAGTTGACTTATGATAAACTATCATCGTAATAACATTAATAATAATCAGGAAATATTTACAATAGTCCTTGTACAGTAATTAAAGAACATGACTTGGGTTAGAACCAAGTAACTTTTGAGATTCGACCAAATTTGCCTAATGTATTGTAGATATAAAATAAATGAGAAATTAGAGGTAGTATTAATGTTTTATCGTATTTCTTGGTATTTAATATTTATCAATATATAAATATCGAAACGTGATATGAAGGATAGCAGACAGTACAAACCCTAGTTTATAAAATTTAATTTATATTTGGCCGAGTCAGAAAAGCTCTTGGTCTCAAATTTCGTACAAAAAAAAGAATTGTAATTAATAAATGTTGAAACAAATAATGCTTGAGGTTTACTTAATATTCCAAAGTAAAAAAAAAAAAAATATAAACAAATAAAGTAAGTTATTTTAGTAGTATTACATTCAAAACTAAATAAAACAGTTGTTTATTATTATCATTTTTTTCCTCCTTGTTAATTATTCGTAGTTCGTATGTAATATTTGATGAGGTTTGTATAATGGAGTATCCATTTTCTTGTAGTTTAGTCGGTTTATTTGAAGCAGCATCAAACCCGTTGGCGGTTACTGCAATGATAGTGCAACAAGAGGAACTCCAGAGTGGCTTCATATGGGCGACTCTTGAGTAACTGAAAAACACAAATAAAATAAAATATAAGTATTAACGCTAACGGAAAATCTTTAATTATTGTCATGCTCAAAGTAACAAATCTAGCAAATACCTAGAAGAAATATCCTGCTCTTCAGAG
Organism: Gonocerus acuteangulatus; assembly: GCA_946811695.1. Lineage (NCBI taxonomy): Eukaryota > Metazoa > Arthropoda > Insecta > Hemiptera > Coreidae > Gonocerus > Gonocerus acuteangulatus. Next base: position 36,675,300 of record OX328131.1, read on the forward strand.
AGTGAGAGATTGAAACTATGTGTGGGGAAGAGTTAGTGAAAGATGATGTATGGGTTCTGTTTAGATGTGAAAAAAAAGTTTCTTTTTTGTTTTTGTTTTTGACTATGTTATGAATAACGATTAATATGCATAAGAAATGTTTGTCGCAGGCAAAGTTAACCAGAAACTAGTCGACATGAATAAAATAGTTTAAATGAGTTTTTGATATATATATATATATATATATATATATATATATATATATATATATATATATATATATATACACAGATATCAAAACACAATCAAAAGTTGCAATATCAATCAAAAACTCTTAACTAATAAATTATTAAAAATAATGAGACGTCGTAAAAGTGCGTATCCAAGTTACGTCCTTCTTCGACCGAGTCGCCGGCTGGATTCAGAGAGAGCTTGGAGAGCCACAGAAACCGTTTCACATGAAGGAAGAAAAGGCTATATTGCTGACTCTTCACTAGACCTGTGCAATACTGGAATAATTTATTCCTTAAATAAATAAAATGGTTATTCCTGAAATAATTATTTCAGGAATAATGGAAATTCTTTAAATGTTATTTCATAGTTGAATAAAACAATCTTCATCAAATAACTAGATGTATTTATTCCTTGAATAATTATTTGAAAATTTGATTATTCTTTGAAATAAATCAACATAATTCTAAAAGCTTTATTTCTGAAATAACTATTTGATAAATGATATTTCAGTATCTTTTATTCATGAAATAAATTATTTCACTCAGATGCAAAATAATTATTCCCGAAATAACTTCATCATGAAATAACGTTTGTAATGGATGTGAATAATGCGAATGGTTAATACTGCCATCAAAACACGAGTTAAGGAGATAATCCTTTTAACATTATTATTGGGGTCTCCCCCCGTGGTCTAGTGGTTAAAGGCAGGAATAATTTTCTCATCTAACGGCTCGTTGGGAAAATTCCTCGCTGCAGTTTGGATGTTGGTCCTGATGTCGATGGGTCGTAGAAAAAAAAAAAAAAAAAAAAAAAAAAAAGCGGTGCTAACGTGTTTTTTTTTTTTTTTTTAAGCCTTATCGACATCTAGGCCATTATCGCCAACATCCAAGGTGGAATTTTCTCAACGAGCCGTTATATGAGAAAATTCCTCCCGGTGGGAATCGAATCCTCCCCCCCCCCAAAAAAAAATTGAAGACTGATTTAACACGTTAGCACCGTTTTTTTTTTTTTTTTTTTTTTTTTTTTTTTTTTTTTTTTTTTTTTTTTTTTTTTTTTTCTACGACCCATCGACATCAGGGCCATTATCGCCAACACAGCTCAATGAAACTTCACAGGAAAACATGTATATAGAGGATTTTTTTTGTATAAATTAAGATATCAGAATATATTATTCCATCAAATAATCATTTCGGGAATAAATATATCATTAATCATGAAATAATTTAATCCTTGAAATAATTATTTCCGAAATAATATTTTAAAAAATTATAAAATAAATTATTTCTGAAATAATCTGTTAAGGTTATTTCATGATTTATTCCGAAAATATTATTTCAAATAAATTATGCCCTGGTCTACACTTCACTTGACATTTTTACATCTCCTGCAGCATACCTCTGATGGGTCCTTCCCTAGAGAGAGGATGCTTGATGCTGGCGTGGGTGAGGATTTCGATGAGCTGACAGTTCCTGTCGAAACGTCGAAATCGTGATAGTATAACAACCTCAACGAAAAAGATATTAAGATCTTTATGGAGTTTGTGTGTCGAAAATTAAAAGAAGCATTGACGGTGGTTCGTAGTACTTTGGATTGAAATACTTGAGTGCATCTGGTGTTCGAATAGAATATCGAATGTAGAATTTCATAAGAACATAAAAGAAAATGTATAATAAATTTTAGTCGGGCTATTGTTTGAATTGGCGAAATATCAAAGTTCATGCAAATAATACCTGAGGAGGAAAGGTTGCCCGACAATTATTTCCTCCATAAATCATTTTATTTGAGGAGAAGAATGAAAAAGAACAAATTCAACTACAAACGGCTGACCTTTTCTGAAATAAATTATAAATATAATGAGATGCAACATCTTTTTCAACGGGATTATTTTTTAATAACTTCAATTGCCCGGGATTCATAATCAGCATTCCGAATAGAATTTTCACTGATGTGGGTTCGAGGCCCGCCTGCAGCAGTTTCTGGTTTTTCATCTATGGGCACGGTGAAAAAATGTCCTACACCACAATGGATGTTTCGGAAGGGTGGCAACCTATAGATTGCTCGGCTCTAATGGACCGACTACAGATGTGCTGTAAAAAAAACGTAGAGATATATATATATATATATATACATATATATATATATATATATATATATATATATATATATATATATATATATATATATATATATAGATATATTAGATATCATAAACAATGTATTCTTTTAGCACATACCGAAGGAGGACTTTCCATTTGAGGTTTCATTTTTGAAAGAAGTTTTGAAACATTTCTTCAAATCTTTATCCATACTACCTTACCAAAAACTCCAACTCGCAGGAACTGTTTCTTCTTAGCGCGTTTCCGTTTATATCGCTAGTGTCATTAGTGAAGGAATAGAATCAGTTATGAATAGGCTCTGGTATTTCCTGAAAAATGTAAAAAGAAATCTCAAAGAGAAGGAGCGGAAACTACTACATCCTCTTTCTCTGCTTTCAAATTTTCCCACCCCTTTTATCTAAAATATAATTTTTTCTGTTAAATGCTATTAAAAACATACAACCAATTAAATAACTGAGACAAAACCCCGTTTAAAAGATCAAAAGTAACACTGATTTCTCCGATTGACATCACCCCATCGAAAATTATTTTAGAAAGTTTTTTGTAGAGAATTTAGTAAGCTTTCCAATGGCCACCTTCCACTTATCAAGATTTGCAACGGTTTTAAGGAAATATATTTAAGAAGATCCCAAAACGTTTAATGTCCTTTAATGAAACATTTTTACCCTAAAACTACCTTAACTCTGAAAGAAATCAATGATTAATAACGACGGGAAAAAGTTGAAGAAGAAAAACATTTTTATTTTATATGAGTGAAACCTATAATAGCTACTATCCAAAAGTGATAAATAGAAGTTTAGTTAGTCATAATCATTCAATAAAGTACAGTAAATTATTGAAAGCAATGTACAACAAAGAACAAAAAAAAAAAAATAAATAAATAAAATAAAAAAAAGTCCGACTCGCAGGAACTGCAGCATCTTAGCGCGGTTCCGTTCATGTCCCTAGTGCCATTTGATAAGCTTAGAAAAGAAATAAACTTATTTTTTTTATATATCTCGTGAAAATTGTCAAAATCCTCTCGAACATCTCGAATAAAAGTGATATTAAGGCGTCAGGGACACCGACAGTAGCTAACTTTTACACAGAAGCGGAAATTACAGAATCTGGCTCTCATTCTAAAGCAAAGCTCTATAAATCAATACAAAATATGCCTAATAAAGCCTTTCTAGTGGATACAGAAGCATGGGCGTATATGAGGGGGGGGGGCTGAGGGGGCTGCAGCCCCTCCCGAAATTTTGAATTGATGATAAAAACTTCTCGTAAAACCCTTAAAAATAAATTAAATAAGATCACTTAGTTCATAAAACATATTTTATTTTACGTGTAATAGCGTTTTAGTTGCCTAAAACTATTCCAAGCTCTAAATATTTAGTATTCCATACCCTGGAAATGGTCTCAGCCCCCCCCGAAATTGTTTTTACATACGCCCATGTACAGAAGGAACAAGAAGAAGTACACAAGATTGAGTAGAATACCCTGCCTAATATAGCCTATATAGAATAATACGCCGAATAAAGCCTATCTAGTAAATACACAAGGACAAATAAAAGTCTTGACGAATAACAAGTCAAGAAAAAAAACTTTATTTAACAAAATAAAACAAAGTTTAGTTGACCAACTACAATAGAATAATATACCTAATTAAGTCTATGGAGTAGACACAAATGGACCAAAAACAAGTCTTGTGGAATATTGTTTTTTTTTCTAATTAAATACTTTTTATCAATATTTAGTATATAACACTTGTTGAAAACTATTGATTGCTAATTGATGAATCGGTTTACAACTAAGTAGTCTTTATGAATATTTAGTATATAACCTATGTTTGGATCTGTGTTTTTGGGGTGCTCTCCGCCTAGGCTTTGTATTTGTTTCGGCAGATACCTGGGGTATATTTACAGCTCTTGAGGATTAACTCTTAGCAGGTAAATTTCCTGCGGACCTTCTCCTTCTACGGGCATTGAACCGCCATATTCGCTCATAGTATCTAACCGTTGTGAAGTTTATTTTTTGGATTTAGGACTTAATATACTTATGTAGACTAAATCATAGCAAGAAGTAATCCTCCGTCGTCAGTTCTTAACTATGTAGACTCGCTAATGTTATCCAATCTTAGATACATCGTATTTAAAATCCACAGCAAAAACACGACATTTCATCAGAATCCCCTGCTGAATAAAACTTATATAGAATAATATGCAAAATAAAGCCTATCTAGTGGATAAAAATAGAGGAAAAAAGCCGTTCGTGGTGGTAGAAAATCTTAAAAGTATTTCGCTCAGAAATCTCCGAAATATTGTCACTAATTTTACGTATCCTGTTTTATAGCCAAATAGATTTATATTCTATAATCAATAAGAAAAGCCTACTAACAATAAAAAACTATGGGTAACAGATGAAAATAGGGAATACCAAGAATAATTCTAAAGAACGAAATCAACACCAGTACTGTTATCTAGATATTCATACGGCATCTTCGAATTCTAACAAACAAAATATTGATTCTAATTATACGTATCCTGTTTTATTGACAAATACATTTGACTACTCTAAGCAATTAAAAACACTAGGGAATATGCCAAAGAACTCGGAATAGGAGCCTCGACAGTTTCAAGACATTTGAAGGAAATCGACAAATCCAAAACTGACATTTCATACGGTACAGCCTGATATATTTTTAACAATGAATTGCTTTTCTTATTTTAATTAATCTGTTTTATTGTCAAATACATTATCCTACTATAACCAATGAAAAAACAACAAGGAATAAAAACAAACAAGAAGAACAGTTCGAATAAACGAAATCAATTACTTCAAAGTTTAAGCACTTATTTCTCCGATTGACATAGCCTAATCAAAAATTGTTTCAGAATCTTTTTTGTAGAACATTTAGTAAGCTTTCGCATGGTAACCCTCCGTTTACCAATATTCCTAACCGTCTTCGAGATATCAGGGAATGTATACGAAGTTCCCAAAACATTTCATGTCTGTTAATAAAATATTTTATTCTAATCCTTCCTTAGCTCCAAACGTAACCGAAATTTTAACATATTAGTGTTGATGAAATTCAAACATGCAGAAAATGTTTCAACTGAATCCCATAATTTTAAGTATCAAAATCAAAGACAAAAAGAACAGTTCGAATAAGTGAAATCAATTACTTTAAAGTTTTATGCACTTATTTCTTCGATTGACATCGCTTAATCAAAACTTTCATTAGAACCTTTTTTGTAGAGCATTTAGTAAGCTTTCCAATGGTATTCTTCCGTTTCCCAAGATTCTTAACCTTTTTCGAGATATTAAGGAAAATATACAAAGTTACCAAAACTTTTTTATGTCTGTTAATAAAATATTTTATTCTAACCTTTCCTTAACTCCAAACGCAACCAAAATTTCAACATATTAGTTTTAATGAAAGTAGAAGATGCAGTAAATGTTTCAACTGAATCCCATGATTCTAAGTACCCAAACCAAAAACGGCATTCAAAAATTATTTTTTCAGTTTTCTCAAAAACGGTTGAAGCTATCGCCTTGGTTTCATTCGTTTTCCTAGCCCAAGAAGCCTATAAAAAGAGTACTTACAAGCTTATGAACTCAAAAACGTAAGCGTTACGATTTTTTTTGCGCGAATTTCGCCCCAAACGCCATCTTCCAGTGGGCGGATTCTGCTGGTTAACGATCTTGACCTTTCAAATTGGACGACAGATTTTTGTACCAAATTTCATCAAAATCGGACCATCAGGGAAGCCAGAAATGAGCGAACAGACAAATATATATATATAAATAAATATATACATATATATATATATATATATATATATATATATATATATATATACAAATTTGAATCACCGTTATTTTCGGTCTCTAGGGGTTCTGAAACGCGAAATTTTCTTGTCGGCACTTCCGGATTGTTTCATTGTATCAACCTTATAAGCGGGGTTCCTCCCTATGGGGGAGGGAGGACCCGCTCTAAAAGAAGTGGCACACGGGGTAAATAACCTTCGCATATCCGAGATATAAAATGATCACCCCCAAGCCAGAAATATGTTTCCATAAGATTTCCATTCCGGAGAAAAGATAACGGAAGATCAACCCAGAAAGATATTTTGAGATATTGTTGCCCCCAAAAAAGGGGAATATTTTGTTCATCCTTATATCTTCCTTATTTTCCTATCTAGGCCACAAGCCTTGTTATTCCTACCTATGTCTGTTTTCTTTCAATATAGGAGGCAGGGGGTATAGAGCCGACCTAAATCCTAGATTTTTACTCAAGAAGCCCCTGAATTCACTTAACCTGATTCCGCGGGAAGGTATTTTGTGGGCCGAGTTAAACCCGCACGACTTGTGGCTACTTCCCGGTCTCGTATCTCACAACCTATATTTTTTCTTTAAATTTTCAGATTGTTGTTTTTTTAATAAACTAAGACTATATTCAAATAATATACCTTAAACTGGAAACTGGAAAAAGTGTTTAATTAGAAATCTTTTCTGTTAACTGGACCAACCTACAGAAGTCGAAAAGGAAAACAAAATCTACTTATCGAAAAAACTTTTCTTTCTATCATCGCTCATTGTTCGAAATATACGCAGTCTGAAAAAGATAAACAGAAAATTGAATCTGTAACCCAAAGATTTATTCGACGAGTTCGAGTAAAATACAAAAAGGGGCGTAATGACCCAAGGAAGAGTTGATCGTCCTTAAAAATAATACTATTACTACTACTGAAAGATACTAAAAAATGCCTAAAAGATACTATTAAAGCCTCAATTGAACAATATAACCTTATGACAAAAAGAAAAATCCTTAAGCCAAACAGGTAAAAACCAATGACAAGGTTTTGACAGGGGGAATTTAAGAGCGTAGATCTAAGAGTACTGCTAGAATATTAAGAACAAGCCCCAAAGTAGTGCGTGAATTCTGTTTTAAGAGAGAATATAAGCCCTTGTGTGGATACTGAGGAGGGAGTAGCGTTGGGAAGAACGTCTTTGTGAGCCCGCACCGTTGCGGGAGTAGCGATGAAGTACCTCTCTAGCTTCCAAGTAGTAGCCAAAGAGACTTTGGAAGCCTCGAGCAGAAGTTCCCTGCAGATCCCAAGTTCCGGTACAGATCGGCAAGTAGAGGTAAGTACCATATTTTATTTCACCTAGTTTGTTGATTCTATTCTACTAAGATACTTCATGACAGTGTTTGTCGGAGTTTTATGCGTGCGTGTCGACGGAGAATGGTTGTGTCACTACGTCAAATAGTTAACATCAGCATACCGTACATCCAAATGTATTCAATTGACAGCCAGGAAAATTAATGTCTGTCAATTATTATAATCAAAATTCTATTACTCGAGGGCTTGTACTGTCAGAATACGAACTTGTGTCATATAATTGATTATAATAATTATCTCTATGTATATAATGGAGTCATTTCTGATGAGTTCTGCTGTTGTGTATTCTGTTATCAATGGTGAGTGGTGAGGAGGGGGGGGGGTGATATACTGACGCTTTGTGTATGAAATGGAATAGAATTTAGATCGACATATTTAAATTTGATATCGAGGTTGCAGCTGAAATTATGAACTTTATATATATATATATATATATATATATATATATATATATATATATATATATATATATATACATATATATATATGTGTATATATACACTTTATAAATAGACATTTGTATTCAAAACAGAGCGTAAAAAATCTCATTTTTACTTTATATTATATATTAATTATATGTTAAATGTGTACCATTTTAGTTTTTAAATTACACATGCTCTTTTATGTCTGTTCCTTATTTTTTCAAGGTATATAGTATACATATTTCACTTATTAATCGAACATTTAAATGTTTTATTTATTTGATTTTATAAGCATTTTATTTTGCTATATAAATGTAAAGAGCAAATCGTCCAGTTACGGGATCTTAAAAACAAATAATAAATAAATTTGTTCATTTTTGTTTTGTATATTTACAAATAAAAAAGGTTTATAAAAGGAACTTAGCAAAAATATGAAGAAAATTTATCCAAAATATTGTGAGCTTTGATGGTAAGGTTTTCAAATCCCAGATGAGCTTGTCATAAACAGAATTGTATCTGAGTAAGATTCAAATCGCACTATTATTTCTAAAGTGACACAATTCAAAATAAAACGCAACTGAAAATGTATCTACTTTCCTATGTAGGGGGAATAGCATTAAGACAGGAAGAGTGACACAAGTGCCTTCTGGTTTACAAGCTCGGAAGGTAGGTACATACAGTTTAGATGGTTCATAAAGAAGCATTTAATATGTCTTTCATAGTCATAACTGAAAACACCGATTTTTGAGTTGTGTCACTTTAGAAAAACTACTGCAAAATATTAAAATCTGAAAATATATTCCATCAATACTGACATTACAAATTAACCAATCCTAAGGTTGTGGGCTCGATTCCTATTAGGGGTGGTGGCTTTTCTCTATATACATGTTAGAAAAGAATGATAACCCGTCCTTAAAACCAGTGTTATTTGTAAAATGGAGGTTAAATATTTTTAAATTAAAATGATAATGAAATTACTATACTTTTACGACTCTAAAGTCTGACGAATTAATAAACTTTAATAATGAAATTGGCTAAGCAATAAATTAGTTGTTAAGCCACTTCACGTGACCCTCACGTGGTTTGATATTGAGCCGAAGTTCTGACTCCTGAAATGCGTCACTCTCCCTTTGTAGTGCCGACGAAGGGTTTCTCTCTCTCTACTTATTAGGGTTGAGCTTTGATTTAATAAGAAGGATTTAATAAGTCAAGGAAGGACTTTTTAATTTTTCCAAAGAAATTATAGGTATATGGTATATACTATATACACATTTGGGATTTTCGAACAGCTGACTCAGGTAATTCTTAGAAATAGTGCCCCAACTAAGTTTTTCGTGAAATCGCGGTCAATTCACGTCAAATCGCCCAATTTTAATATATGTCCGTGCCATCATATCTCAGATATTTTTCGTGAATAGAGATGTATGAGATAATCTCAAATTAATTTTTCCAGATTTTTTTTTATCAAAAATTGAACCAGGGGGAATTTTTTGAAATTCTTGTTTTTTGCATGATTTTGGTTACTGCCATTCTGATATCAGTTTTGAAAAACATTTGTGTTTTACTTGTTTTTCAACAAATCCGGCTGTTCTTGGTATCAAATTAAAGCTAATGCCTTTCTCTATCAAAATAAGCTATAATAGTGATACTATAGGCAATAGTGTCATGCCACTAATCGCGTAAAGTTATTTGTTATACTTTTTCATTTCCTAGGTTCAGTAAGTCATACCTAAGAAATCACAATTACCACGTGCATCATAATTTTTTCTAGAATGATCAAACAATGTACTAGTTATGTTCAAAAAATAAAAATTGTGTTTTTCGCGGTTATGAAAAAAAAAAAAAAAATCTTAGGAAAAAGTTCACTTGAAATGTCAACTTCGTAAAATGTAAATTTAAAGTTTATCTGAGCTCAAAGTAACTCAACACATTTATTACAACCAATAAAACTATAACCTATTATAGTACAAGGACATTTGACATTAATTTCAGATTATTCACTATTAGGTATCTAATTTTTATAGTTTCTGTAAGCTTCAAATTCAGATAATTGTGAACCTCTTCATCTATTTTGTATGTTCTTCCTGATTCAGATGACGATAAAGGAACTGGAGTATGTTTAAGTAGGTTTCCTTGCCATATTTTGGAATCTGTTTGCAATTCGTTCAGCTTTATTTTCCAATTTAGCTGGCCGCGACTTCGCCCGCGTGGAAAATGAACCGATTTATTTTATTTTCATAACATATTTTTCTATTAATATCTCCACAACGAATTCTGAGTTTCGTTGCAACATAATTCCAACAATAATTGTGGTCGGTATGGGCAAATAACTACTTTGTGTCAGGAGGTGAACCAATTTTGCTGGTTAACGAACTCGTTCAATCATTTGCTAGGGGAATACTATCTACCAAGTCTACTATCTACCAAAAACAAAAACCTCTGGTGTGTAGACTGCGTTTCTACAAGAAACACATATTTTCGTACCAAAGTGTACCTAGATCAAAAAAAAAAAAAAAAGAAAGAAAAAGAAAAAAATGTGAACAAAAGCATTTTTTTTCTTTTTCTTTTTTTTTTTTTTTTAATGGAAGAGAAGCAGTGTTACGACCTTTACACACATTCTTTTTGTATTTCATTAGTGGATCGCAGCATATAACTGAATCCGAAATTTACAGAAACTACGATATGACTTTCCACTATAAAAATTAGGTACCTAATAGTGAATAATCAGAAATTAATGTCAAATGTCCTTGTAATATAATAGGTTATAATTTTATTGATTTTAATAAATGTGTTGAGTTACTTTGAGCTCAGAAAAACTTTAAATTAACATTTTACGAAGTTGACATTTTAAGTGAACTTTTTCCTAAAAAAAATTGTTTTTTTTTTCATAACCGCGAAAAACACAACTTTTATTTGTTGAACATAACTAGTACATTGTTTGATCATTCTAGAAAAAAATTATGATGCATGTGGTAATTGTGATTTCTGAGGTATGACTTACTGAACCTACGAAATGAAAAAGTATAAAAAATAACTTTGCGCGATTAGTGGCATGACAATATTGCCTACAGTATCACTATTATAGCTTATTTTGATAGAGAAAAGCATTAGCTTTAATTTGATACCAAGAATAGCCGGATTTGTTGAAAAACAAGTAAAACCCTAATGTTTTTCAAAACTGTTATCAGAAAGGCAGTAGTCAAAATCATGCAAATACCAAATATTTCAAAAAATTCCCCCCGGTTCAATTTTTGATAAAAAAATCTGAAAAAATTAATTTGAGATTATCTCATACATATCTATTCATGAAAAAATTTTGAAAAATATCTGAGACACGACGGCACATAGCACTGGTCGTTTTGACATGAAATGACTCTATACTGATTCATTTCAACCTAAATAAGAATAAAAATGTGAAAAAACAAATGTCGCATAGTAGTTTAACAGTATTTGTTTTCCAATTTTCATTGTAAAAACTACAATTAAATCAAATTCTATAAAAAAAAGTCCGTTTCGCAGGAGCTGCATAACTAAGCAACTTTCCTCAGAAGTGGGTAGTGTCGAGTGCATTCCTGAATAATTAGCTTAAAATAACCTAAATAGACAAATAAGATAAGAACATAAATAGTTCTGCTCTTTTGAATTTATTATGAGCAGCTGTTTCAATTATTACTTTTATAATTAATTTCCTTCCAGAATTTTGTGTATGCGTGGTACTACACTACGTAATAAATACACAAAGCTTCAAATTTTCGTCTACTGATCTTGATGAATAAAATCAAATAAAAATTACGTCTGGTATTGGCAAATAACTACTTTGGCTCCAGAGTAAACCCCCCCCCCGTCCTAATGAACCGATTTAGTTTATTTTTACAACACATTTTTCTCTTCTGTTGACCACAACGCATACCGAGTTTCGTTGAAAAATAACAAAAATTACGACTGCTGTTGACAAATAACTACTTTCGCTCCGGAGTAAACCCCCCCTCCAGATGGAACGATTTTGTTGGTTAACGAACTCGTTCAGTAGTTTGATGTGGGAATACTATATACCAAGTTTCGTGGCGAACTCTGGCCTGTATCGTGTTAACGGACACATATATATCTATATATATATATACATATATATATATATATATATATATATATATATATATATATGTATATGTATATATGTATAGTTGTATATGTGTCCGTTAACACGATACAGGCCAGCGTTCGCCACGAAACTTGGTATATATATATATATATATATATATATATATATATATACATTTTAACTGGGGTCATTTTTTGTGTCTACTAGGTAGGATCGATAATGATTCGAATAAATTTTTCAAAAATTCCGTCATGAATGCAACCTCAATAGCTACTTTCCTTCGGAGGCTAAAAAATCAATTTAAATACCCTAAAACGTGCTCTAATATATGAAAAATTGTCAATTTATTAAAAAAAAGTATTGTTACTTACGAAGAACAATATATATTATATTCCTCTTCATCACTACCTGAATCCGGAATATTTTCGTTTTCAACGATTTTTGAATCGATCTCAGAGCACAGTTAATAAATCGGATATTCATTTCAATCTAATAAGAATAAAAATGTGAAAAATTTACCGAAAAACGTGTTTAAATGTCTTCAATTGCTTTACTATTAAAGACCCAACTTATATTTCCACATTTTTATTCTTATTTAGCAACAGAAATGAAACAGCATGTAATGTTTTACGAAAATTCGATTTTTTAATTTTACCCTGGGTCCCATTCAAAAATCTTTAAAACGAAAATATTCCCGGTCCAGATAGCGGTGAAGAGGACTATTATCTTTTCTTTCCCGTAATTAATAATTTTTTTCTTGGATAAAATCAGAACTCGTTCTAGGTTGAAATGAATCATTTTATGAAGTTTTATGAAAATCAGTTAAAGTTTGTTCACTAATTGAATTGTTGAAAACGAAAATATTCGCGATTCAAACAGCGATGAAGAGGATTATTAGCTTTTTATTCGCAAGTAATAATACTTTTCTTTAATACATTGACTATTTTTCATCAGAGCATGTTTTAGCGATTTTTTTAATAGACAATTATTTAACTGTGGTTTTTACGAGTTGTATAACAACAATGAAAAATGGCAAAAAATACGGAGTGCTTTTCTAATTTTTTTCACGTTTTTTATCCTTATTTAGGTTTTAATGAATCACTATGTGAAGTTTTATGAAAATCGGAGCTGGGAGCACTAATTGTTCGTAATTACCATGGTTAAAAATAAATGGGATTATCTTGACACTTGACATGACTTTGGTCGTGGAAGGTAAATAATATCCCGTACAGACAGGTGGAATCGTGCAATTTTGTATGAGCGGGTATTTCCCTTATTTTTGGCCATTTGCAAAGCCGTTTAACCCTGGTGTGTATAAAGTTTCTGAGGGAAATTTCAGTGAAATATGTTGGCAGCAGTGAGCAACAAGAGTCTAGAAGCTCACTGCTGCCAACATACTTCACTGACAGATTATACAGACACATTATACACATCAGGGGTTAATGAAAACAAAGTCTGACTCGCAGGAACTGCGTCATCCTAGCGCGATTCCGTTCATATCTCTTGAGCCATTAGTAAAGGAATAGAGAGACTGTAAGTGGTCGAGTGGCTAACGCCTTGGATTCTCGTGCGGGAGATGGTGAGTTCGAGTCCAACCTGCAGGATTTTTCTCATTTCACCATGTTTTTTTATTTATATTATTTTTTTTTTATTTTTTTTTATTTATTTATTTATTTTTTTTTAACGGCGCATCAACTATTTGGACTATTAGCGCCTTAAAGTTTCTTGTTTTAATTTTAATTTTTTTAATTATTTATTTCGTGCTGAGACTGAATTTCAACCTTGAAAAGGAGATCATCGCCATAGTTTCGGGACTCTAAAGAAAAAAAACCAAAACATTTCATCTATCTTAAATCTTTTAGTCATCTAATACAACACGGACAAATTATTATTAAATTAATCAATCTATATAATTAAAAAATAACAGATTGGCATTTGTGAGGTAGGCCTCAAGTAAATAGTAATAACAAATCTATAACTAATTTTTCAAAAATGAAAAATATTGGTTGTTTCGCTGGAGAATCTACTAAGTTCAGGCAGCTCCTGCGGCAAGGACTTTTCAATTACTTAACTGAAAAATGAAATGATTAATCAACTTAACACTATGAGCCCTTGAGAGGTTCTTTTACTGAAGTGGATTCGGACAGCAAATCAATACTGACCTTCAACACAGGGAAATGTGTTGAGGAATGTCGATCAAGGAGTCAGGTTGACATATTCACGTAGGAATTGGCTTGTGAAGTCCTACTGCGAATATGCAAAGCTTACAAAGAATATTGAAATTATTTTAAATAAATATTATAAAGAAAATTAGGGGAAGGGAGGGTAACAGAACGCACCTAGTGGATTTCAAGTTATATCATAGGATGTATAAGATATATAAACCTCAAATTTTTACTCACTGTTATTTATTAATTACAGAAACTCCCGGAGAGAGGAAATAGTTCTTGCAAGACCGCGAATAGGCCACACACGCATTACTCACGAATACTTAATGACTAATACTGAAGGACCAACATCTCAGATCTGCAATACCGAACTAACAGTCAAACTAACGGACTGCCTGCTTAAAGCGAACTTGGACATACCGCGGGAGATTACTGACCAACTTACTGACAGCAGCCACCATATCGACAATATTACTACACACTTGAAAAATATTAACATTTAAAACAAAATATGAAAACATCCGCAACTTTTTTATTTCAAAATCCAATGAATATTACTTAGTTTATTCAATGTTTATTTTTAATTTATTTTTGTGTTTTGTTTTTAATTTTATTTATTCTGTTTAGTTATTTGTTTTTTCCATATTTTACTTTGGATTCTATATTACTGTCGAGGTATATCACTATGAGCAACTATTAACAGCAATCGAAGCCATTCATGGACCATGTGGAGCATCGAAAAAAATTAAAATAATAATATTAATTACAGAAATAATTATTTAAGGGTTGGTTGTACTTTAGAAACAACCAACCCGGGAAAATATGTCATTTGCGGACTCTTGCTCTACTTGGAGGCGCGCGTCAGGTACTGAAGCTAGTTACATACAGTTTTAATGGTTGATAAAGAGATATTTACCATGTCTATCAATGTCATAACTATGACGGTGTGAATAAAACCAATTTTTCAGTTGTGTCAGTTTAGAAATACTAGTGCGATTTACTCAATAAACATGCTAATAGGGATGGACGGAGGTATAAAAACTTACGAAAATAGGACAATCCTATGAGAAGATGAATGGGCTGACAAGGTAACGAGTTGTAATACGCCAGAATAGCCCATATGGCCAAAAACCTGATTCAAATACACTCTAGTGACAAGCAGTAATACTAGAAATACGCTACGATAACTCTAGTTATCTCTAAAGTCAAGAAATAAGAAGAGAAAGACTGTGAAAAAAATGAGGAGCTCTCACTGCTGAAAACGTCAACGGTACACAGGGACCAGCCATCCTCGACTGCTAGGACAGTCAATGGTAGATAAAGGTTGAAACAATTGAATCAATCCATGCAAAAAGAACTTCAGTCCGTTTTTTCCCAATATGAGTTCCGATAATATTTTCGTTAATATGAGTGATGAATTCTTCGGACCAAAGGTAACTTCACATTTCTATGTTAAAAGGACTTCAATCCAATACATAGTTGCCATAGAAACATAGTCCTAATTTTATTATTCCATGTAGAAAGGGCTTCAGTATAGTTTTCTCAAAACTACTGATTTTGGACTGAAGCTCTTTTTGCATGGATCGATTCAATTATGGACATGGTTAAATATGTATATATCCATTTGTACAAGAAGAAAGAAATAACCATTCCCAGAGAGCGCTCGGCTCATTCTTCTCGGAGACTTCCGCGCCGGGATAGGGAGAGCGACAGATTACAGAACGCAGAGGATAAGTGAAAGTCCACTGTATATATATATATATATATATATATATATATATATATATATATATATATATATATATATTTATCCTTTTAAGGCACATCAACCACTGGGGATATATATATATATATATATATATATATATATATATATATATATATAAAGTTTAAGGGAGTGGTGTACCAACTAAATAGGATCCATCATGATTCTAAGAAATTTATAAAATTTCGTTCATGAGTGCAAAATTAATAGCTGAATTCCTTCGGAATGTGCTTAAAGAAGTTATGCCGCGAAATAAAGTTCATAAGAAAACTTGATACTTGATTGGAAGGGCGTTGGAGACGAGACTTGGTCAAGGATTGAGATAACTAGGTCAGGCTCAATCAACAGGACCGATACGAAACTTAACAGCTAAGGAAGATTTCTTAGGTTAAGTAGATATAAGAAACAGACAAAAAAAAAAAAACTTTCCATCACGCAAGGGCTACACAATTAATCTCCTTTTTTCAGCTCGGTGAATGCAACATGTGATTAAAACAACCAATTTAAATCTACTGTATATTTGTCAAATACCACTCACTCACTCACTGACCTATGATCGCCGAGCCCAAACCACTCGACAGAAAAATTTGAAATTTCGCATGGACACTCCCTTTGGGACGTAAACACTCACTAAGAAAAGTTTTTTTGATATTCAATTATTTTTAGAAGGGTTTGAATTTTTAATTGGTTAGAGCAGGCAAGCCATGGCAGCATGGGTTGCTAGGACGATAACCGTACTGCATCTATTTCATAATATTATTTTTATCTGAGCTTCATTTCAACTATGATGGCAGGCCTTGAATTACTAGAAATAAACTGTGATTTTGTCCCTCATAGAGTTTACGCTATACCTGGTGAGGGTCTATCCGAAGTAATAATATCCCGAACCCTTGCACAGCCTCCTCACCCATCAGCATCCCCAGTCAGAGCACTTCTTGGTAATCCTCGCAAATATAATGGGTGTATCAAAATGACATCTTGGAAACATAAATATTTAAATTTACTGATAACCTATAGATAAAAGGGTAACTCTAGGTTATCTGTTTGTTGACACTGGTCCGTAGTGACCCAGTGTCAAGAAACATTACACTTCAATTACTTATCAATTGATGAGTAACATATGTATAGTTTGACGGGAACCGTGCTGTAATAAACTATACAAAAGTATATAGTAGTGTTCAATTTGATGATCCATTATTTAACGCAATAAAATAAGTAATTATCTGCCGTGACGAAGGCTTGTCAGCTAATAAAGAATAAACGTAAATATTTAAAAATCAAAGTCTCACAAAAATTGCGACATCTTAGCGCGTTTCCGTTCTTATCCCTAGTGCAATTATTAAAGCATGGAATAGAAACAGTTAATGTTTTTTCATAATATTTCGTGAAAAATGTAAACATGCAAAATGCAAGCGATGCAAGATCATCAGCAACATTACAGGAAACTTACATTATCCTAAGAGGAAATTACTCTATTTATGAATATTATATTTTATGTATCGTGCCAAAAAAAAGAAAAAAAAAGTGATGCGACTATCGAGGTACCAGACACACACACGAACTTATGTGAGTGTGTTTCGCGTACGAAATGATTTTTGAAATCTAAGAAGGTGAAGGTATTTCTTAGAGAATGTTTTGTGCTAAAGATCAATGTACCCAATTTAATCTTATTTGTAAATAAAAATTTCCACGTCAGGAATATAAGTTCGGGTTTTACAAGAGTTTAAAAATTATAACATTGTGTGCGCAGGAGCATGAAAGGTCAAACGTTCATTCGATTAAATGTCAGAAAGAAAAATAATGAAAAACTAAAATAGGGATGAAGATAGTTGGTGGTATGCTTCTTCATTTTCTGGGTTTATTAGCGAGGATCTTCACTTTAATATAAAGGTTTACCGTCGGGGCTCCGTCGTATGGTTTATCGATTTTATTTATGGTATCCTGTTTTATTGACATATAAATTTTCCTGCTATAAGCTATTACAAAAAGTTTTAAGAACTTATTTCTCCAAATATGACCGTCCCATGTATATTGTCCACGCTCGTCAGCAAAAATACATGACTTTTAATATACCATCTTCTTCCCCAAAAAACAACGAAAATCTTCTTGGTCGAAAAAATTAACTGACGCCATTTAAAGCTGTAAGTTCAATAGATTTTAAAGTAGCTACTTTCCTTCGGAGGAAAGTGCTAAAGCACAAAAAAAAAACCATCAATAAAAATAAATTTTCAATTATTAAACCATTTTAAATTTAACACTGGACGCTTAAATAATTAAAAAATAACTATTTCTTCTTCTAATAATTCCTAATAATCAATTTAAAAACATCGCATCGCACATTGACCGACTGAAGGGCATTCATGTTCTGCTGTAATCTGTTCCCAAGCCCATCTGATGCGAGGGATGAGGTGCTCTCTTGAGCCATGCGAAGAAATTCAAGAGCGTAAGGTCTGAAGATCGAGCCGACCGCGGCTTATCCATGGCGTTGGCCAGGACGTGGTGGGCCGCTATCTTGGTCGGCTCGATCTTCAGACCTTACGCCCTTGGATTTCTTCTAATGGGGGTACATTAAAGATGTGTTCTACAAAGAGTTCTTTGGCCCAAGGTCAATTTCGGACGGCCCTTCCTTTGTGGGCAAGACAACCGTCGATTTGGTACCTAATCTCTGTGTCAAAAGAACTTAAAATCTGCCGGCAGTTTATTATCGAGTAATGATTGGAAAGATTCGGCATTAAGTCGAGGGGTCAACATTTCATTATTATTTCATATATATATATATATATATATATATATATATATATATTTTTTTTTTGTTTTAAATTGCATCGCTGGTGTGAATTCCCTTGATAACCACCGAAGACGACACATAGCAGCCTGAAGAAGTCGGAGATGAACCCGACGAAATATTGCGATCTAGAGAGGAGCGAAACCGCTGGAGAAAGAAGCCGTTCAACACACACACACATATATATATATATATATATATATATATATATATATATATTATATGTATATATATATATACATACATACATACATACATACATACATACATACATACATACATACACACACACATACAAATTGGAACCACCGTTGTTTTCGAGATCTACAGGGTGTTCAAAGCTCGATTGACACCCCCCTTTTTTTCCACAATTTTTGAAATTTAGAAACGAAACTTAGTGGGTCTTAACGTGGTTGAATGTACTTTCAATGGACCTAATGCACGACCTCTCAACTTTCTCCAGTTCTTCTCCAGATACCCTAACTCTGGAATCTCCAATGGAAAGGGGTTATTTTTATGAGTATTTAAGTAATGAGTATTTTTTATTGTAGAGAATTAAATTTTATGTCGATTTTATATCAGTCATTTTTTCGCTAAAGCGCACCAATAAGTAAAAAATTGCGAAAAACCGATAAAACGCTTGTTTTTCGTCACTTTTCTGCCAATAACGAGTAAACGTTGTAGAGGATTAAATTTACTTTCCAAAAAGTACCTTTAAATGCCTTAAATCTTAATAGGAATGGAGCAAAACACAATTTTCTTTTTGAAGTTTTCAGAAAAGTTTATTATCAATGTGATCTACGCTTCAGTAGAACTTAATAAACATTTCCTCAACTATTTTTGCTCCACCTAGTATTGGATTTAAGAACGTTTGAAGAAAAAATAAAATTTAATTACTTTATGAAGGCATTAAAATAAGAAATTTAAAGCAATAGAACTCACTTAATGATCAGAATTTCGAAGTAATTATTACCCTTGACATCCAGGCCACTAGCGCCGACATCGCGGGAATTTTTCCAACGAGCCGTGGGGTAAAAAAATTCCTGCCGCCGCACAGTGGGGCCAAACTACTTTTCGTGTTTCAAAAAGCCTACAGCCTGTCAATTCTGTTGTCATTCGAGTTTTGAACACCCTGTATATGTTCTGAAACGTAATGTTTTTTAGTCGGCGATTCCGGATTGTGTCTTGAGGTCAACCTCATAAGCGGGATTCCTCCCTAAGGAGGGAGGGATGAACCGCGCCAAAAAAAGCACACAAGTAGCACCTCCCAAAGAAAAAAAAAATATATATCTCAATGTTCCAGACATGCATAAGCTCTATGATTTACCGGCAGTAGCTAAATTTAAAAAAAGTACGGCACATCAAAATGTTTGTTGGACTCAAGTACCTACCATGACAATCCACTCTTTAACAACTTGACACCAGCAGCACGACTATGACGCTTGCTAGGAGCGCACATGACTACTAGTATACATACTCAACATGATAAATCTTAGTCGACCAATAGTAACAAACGTAGTCACACTCCACCCACACTGACAATATACACCAAATTAACTTGAATTCCTCATTCATTGAATCTACTCTCCAAATGCCTACTTTTCGTCTATCGTAGCGGAATCAAACTAGTCCTTTTGGAAACTTGTACCTGTCATTACCTTCACATCCCACTTTGAAATGCAGAATAAGCCTTCTCCAACCATCCTCCACTTGTGCTGTGGTATTCGAGACACTTAGTTTTCTTTGGCGTTTTTGCGCAGTTTTCGTAATCGTTCCTTTCATCATACCATACATCATTTTTATCGTTCTTCTAAATTGGCGGTTATTAAATAAAAATGTATTCAATCTTTTCGGACCCTCTCACGGGGAATTATTACCTAGACGCTTCTTGCTCTAAAAACCAACAGCTCAAGGAAGCTTGGATTCCAATGAGGGCGATTTTCCTCCCTAAGTGTTCCTTTACAGAAAAAAAAAAAAAAAAAAAAAGAAACCAACGAGATAAAGGCAAATGAAAGCGAAATAAGAGGGTACGGTACTGGGTATGGTGACGTCAGAGATAGTGTGGAAAGCTCGATAGAGTGTCTTGTCAGTGTTGACAGCAGAATGGGGAGGTGAGTTTTACGTTGGCGGCCCTGGTTATCAGTTTGACAGTTCGCCGGCGAGCCTGCTTCCGTCCCCCCCCCCTTGCAACAGCTCCAACCATTGCCTAAACACAGCTCACTAGCCACGCCTTCTGCAGACCGTTGGTCACTTACGGTATGGTAATTGGAATCAAATCTCCATTGATTGCTTGGTTGGTTTGAAAGAACTCTGAAGCCTGGTTCGGCCATAAACAATTTCTGAAGAACGACATTTCTTCAAAAGAGAGAAAACGTTACTATAAACAAATAAATTGGGCTACCCAATGACATTGGGTTGCTAGGTACACAGCGTGCTTATCATCCATTAAGAAATAGGGTTAATTTGGAGGCTGAACATGTAAGGAGTTCGAAAAAAGGAGTAGAGAATAAACAAGACGAAGAGGAAAGAAGGATATAGTGATGGAAGAAAAGGAATTTACGAAATTATAATTATAGTCTAAAGTATAATATAAGGAAACGGTGTGAATGACTGATAAGCACTCAATGGCCATGAATGTGATTGGTAATAATAAGGCTTACGATATTTTTGGTGAATGAAACTGGGACACATTAATATGGAATGGGCATACCGGGGGGAGGGGGAGTATGGAATAAAAATGGTACAAAATGTAAGTAACAGGGTGAGTTTTAAGCCTTTTTTTAAAGCCTAGCAATTAACGAGAGTGGGGAATCTGGAACTCTAAATTGCTAGTCTATCCCACTTTTAAAAAAAATAATTTACGCTTGGTAGCGCTGCTCAAGTAGTTCCAGCGTTTTCTCACAGATTACAGTTAGAATACTTCTCATTTCTTTGGCACTGTGCACGATAGTCAACAATGTTTATTTTAGACAAGTAACCAACGCATAAATGATTCTTAAAAAAAAACATAAATTCATTTCTTTTTATATCCTACGGCCGTTTCCGGGACATTCATAAAACGGGAATTCTATGGGATTTCTATTGGTAGTATGTCGTACATTCCGGGTATATGACTTTCTTTTCGGCCTCTTTAGTATCACTATTTTTTGAGGCGTACAGTGTGATCGAGTATATACGCTATTTTCTCTTTTTAAGGCTTTGCGTATTTATGTACACTATAAATGATAAATACACACATGTAAATTCAGTTATGCGTATATTAAGCCTTTTATAAAACAGTTTTTAACATATCAAAATGACACTTGCAGGAACACTCGTAGCAACCAACTGTATAACCTCAGTCTCTATCGCCAGATGGATTCTCTTCCTAGCGAACGTTGCCCAATGAGCTTAATGTCAACTTCCGTTGTCATAAAGCAATAGTACGCGAACGAGACACTGCAAAGGGCAGGCAATGATGTCGGCATACTATGGAGTACAAAATGCACCTTTTCAAAGCATTGACATTTTTTTTATCTGATGTAGCTTATTATGTTATAGTTCACATTGTGGGGTCTCCGGGTGACGAGGAGCATGCTGTCAGAATAACTACCAAGCACATGTGTTTGTATTTCCGTCTCCCCGCCGCATTTGCATCTGATGTTAACATGTTAACTTCAGATTAAAAAATCTAGTGTCGAATTAAATACATAATTGTTGATAGTTTTGATGAGACCTTAATATGGGGGTGGTTACATTATGCTAAAATGAAATTTCATGATACTTCTTTGAAATTACTCCCAATTCAAGGTCACTACGAGCCCATTTTGTTAGTTTAAAATACAGGATTCTCTTTTTTAAAGATTTTTTCAACCAAACAGTAGGCATAAACACCAATCACATCTATGGTGATTGAGTGTTTATAATCCATTCATTCTGTTTCAAGCAAAAATCTAATGTTTTGAGGAAAATGGAGTCAAAGTTTAACACATGTAGTAATAGCAAGACCTATATTTTTAAAGTTCCAATCATACTAGACGAATCCTCAGGGTGTTTATTATCGATGATACATAATAGGTTCATCATCCGATTTATGATTAATATACAAAAGAATTGGAGAATCCGCACATAGACCCCTTAATTTCCTTCTTGACTTAATATTACGAAAGTGACAGTACACAAGACAACACAGGCTAGGCGGCAGCCCCAGTCAAGTAAATCACTGGGATCTCTTTACCGCCCACAAGATTACGGTGTTTACAACCCATTCCTGTATCTAACTCATTTTTTTCGAAAGTTTCACTTAGACTACTTGACTTTTGGGGTCCTCATTTTCAATTCTATCAATTTCTTCTCTTTCATCACTACAGCCTTCTTTCGTCTTCATCTTCTATATTTCTATTCCTTATTCCGAACTCCTTTTATCTTCAGCCTACAAATTAACCCTGTTTCCGAATGGATGATAAGCACTCTGTGTGTTATCCAAATTCCTGGATATCCTCTATTCTAAACAAATAGCGCTGAACTCATAACATAAAAAGTTCTATGCGCTGGAACTGCGTCATCTTAGTCCGATTCTATAAGTTCCTACGCTTGTGACATTTGAAAAGCTTGGAGTAGGGAATAGTATTTTGGACAAATCCCAATTTATCGCTTAAACGAAGTGTTGTACGAAAAAACACCTCAGTACAAAAGTTGTACAACAAAAAGTGAACCGAGATTATTTTTTCCAGTTTTTGCGTTCCACGCGCAGGCGGTCCGTCGGATCAAAAAAAAAAAAAAGTCTACAATACAATACAATAAAAAAAGGGGCCTGGGCCTTTCGCCCTTGTTCGCTGCGACCCTATTGGATCTATTGTGATTAAAAATTTCTAACTCTCTATGGAACAAAATTTATATCCGAGCATTCAAGAACTTGGTCTCATCACTTTCTCAAAAACGAAGCGAAAACGAGAAAATCGCCAAAGGACTTTTTCGATTTGACACCGATATACAAAATTTGTCGGTTTAAGACTGGGACACCCTGTATATGTAAATATTTTGGATTTTATTTTACATGAACATCCGTTCCATTAGTGATGAGTAACGATTAAATGTTTATTCATTACTATTACTCGAGTAAATAATAAAATACTGAGGTAGGGTAGGATGCCAATTTATTTGGAAGACTAACTGCAGGTAATTACGCCCTATTATTCAGTAGTAATGAGTGAGTTAGTAGTGATTTAGTTCCTCTTTGGTACAACTTCCTGATTAAAGGGAGCATTAACGAATGACTCATTGTACCGATTCCCTTTATCGGGGGAGTGCTTAGTTTGTGATTAGGGTCGTTGGAGGTCGACGACCTAACCTATACATCTGTATATTTTCTACAAGGGCTGTTCCTAATTCCTCGATGTAGGTCTTTGATTTACGGGTTACTAACGATACAGGGTACACTCTTTCGGTGGTATTTCCATTTCCTGGTTGGAATATTTACTATTTAGCCTGATTAATGTATATCAACAGGAGAATGTGATCTTAGAATTAGGAACCCGCAGCAGGAGATTTATGGATTCTTGGCAAATAACAATGCGTTCCTGATACATTTGAGGTTGTAAATTTAATTATTTAGAATTTAAAGATGTTTTATTGCGTTTCCTACACATCTCCATGTTTTATGGGAGGAAACCATAAAATGTTACAGATCATGAGAATCATTTTTTGTTATTTATTTATTTGGAATTTTTACAAACTAATAACAGTACAATGATCAAGTTTGTTGATACAGATATTTGTTATGTACAAATTGACCATACAGTCTTCTTTTTCGTACATGGCCACGGCGCCTGGTTGAACACTTTTTTTTCAGTTTAGTAATCGCTAAAGCATATTTATGATAATTCAAAATTTAGAAGAAGCCAGCCATTATTGGCACTTCCAGAGCTGTCTCAATAAATATTTTAATGGTCATGATAAGGTCAGGTGAGTAAATTGTCCCATAGCCACTGTCCATGGAAAATAATAGCTTACATTTTCAAAATATATATAATGGGGGTGAGGTTGGCTAAATGGTAGAGTACTGGTCTAATATGCTGGAGGATCTTTTTGTTCATGGGGTGACAGTACTGACCACACTATCTCCCTAGTGGGGTCTCCCCCTGGGCTTGTGGCTAGCGCCTTAGATTCATAAGCGGGAGATGATAGGTTCGAATCCCACCTGCGGCAGGAATTTTCTAATCTCACGGATCATTGGGAAAATTTCTCGCTGCGCCCTCGATGTCGGCGCTAATGCCCTAGAGGTCGATGCGTTTTTTTTTTTTGCATAGTCCGATTTCGATGAAATTTAGCAAACAAATTCTTCATCACCTGCAAAATCCGTCCATCTGAACAGATTTTTTGAGGCAACATTGACACGAATCAAATCGTGTAAACAGCGTTTACGTTTTCGCGGCTTGCAGGCACAGTTAGTAAGAGTTTTCTAGCGCAGAAAAACGAATGAAACCATTTATAAAGTGAAATGTGTTACCGTTTGAGAAAAAGTGCTATAAATTGTTTTTCTAATTCTCCGTTTGGTTATTCAGAAACGTTCAATTAAGTTGGAAATTGTTACAAACGTTTGCCATATCTTATAAACTAAGATATTTAAATTTTGGTTGCTTTTGGAGCTAAGGCATTATTAGATAAAAATATTTTTTAACAGACATGCTAATTTGCTAGACCTTTGTATATATTCTTTAATAGCTTTAAAGCGTATGAGAAATCGTGAAAAGTGGAAGGTGAATATTTGAAAGCTTAATAAATTATCTACAAAAAAGGTTCTAAGTAATTTTCGATGTGCTGATGTCAATCGAAGAAATAATTCCTTAAAACTTCGTAAGTGTTTCGTTGCTTTGAACAGTTCTTTGCGTTCGATTTTCTCAGGGTTTTTTTGTTTTCTTTTAGTGATTTTAGCAGTAATATTAATTCTCTAGTAAAACATGATGTTTGTAATAGATCTTTCCGAGCGGAAGCCGAAGAGCCCGAGAGAGCAATTTCCGCTTCTATAAATTTGTGACACCTAAAATATAATTAAAAGTAATCTATTTGTTTTATTTTTTATGTTTTCCTTCTCGAAGAATATGCTTTGGGTAAAAAGCACCAACTGACATTTGTATTTCCCGAACATTTGTAGAGTGCAAAACGAGAATGGTTTATCACATTTCATTGAACCGGAATATAATGGCTTTGTATTTTGTATTTTCCTCCTCTTTGAGCGAGCCGGCATTAATGAATGGTAGACCTCGAAATACACACCTGTGAAGTGAGTTTTCCACATTTTCATGAGCACGCGTGCTGGGGAAATTTTATACCACAAAAACCCTGATATTCTAATTCATTAGGTAGCAGGAAGTTTCCAGTCATATTACTGATATTTCCAAACCTCTGTTTACGGAAATAACCGACTCTAATATTTACCTCAATGCTGGTTCATTAGACCATACAGGTAAAACCGTAAAGGAGTGAAATCGCCCTAGTAGGAAAACATTAATAAATAATTATTTATTGTATTTACTTTCTTGGACAGCTAAACAATAGTGGTAAACAAAAACAAAATAAAAGAAAGAAAAATGTAATCATTTGTAAAATAATTGCTCAGAAAATTAAATATAAAACGAAATAAATATCAAATATTAGGTGATGAAATTATAACAATATCCAATCTGATAATATTATATGTAACCGTAAAAGGCCGTCACGCAGGAGCTGCATAAATGAAAAATTTGCTTAATATATATATATATATATATATATATATATATATATATATATATATATATATATATATATATATATATATATATATCCTTATACATCAAATTCTCTGTCTGTGCGTGTATTTGAAATAGGACTCTATCTAAACAGCTGGACAGATGTTGACGAAATTTTGTGTATTTAATTAAGTTGACTTAAGAATGGTTTAGATTTACAATTTGGTCAAAAAGACAATATCTTTTTAAATTAGTTTATTTATTTATTCATTGTTAATTTTTGGATGGGTTAAGTTCACATTTTATCCACTAGGCAGCGCTGCGATCGCGTCAAAATTCAATCTAGCATTTGTTTCCTTGCAACTTATGAAATATTGAACAGCTTATTGAAAATAAAAACTATATACAGGGTGTCCCGTAAATGTCTAGTCATATTGTGAGGGGTGATAGAGGACCCTTAGGGGAACAAAAAATGTTCTATGACGATTTCCCGAATTCTCGCCCATAAGGGAGAAAACGTCGTTTTATTGTTTTTTCGAGACAAACGTACTTTTTAGAAGAATAATCGTTGTAGCTCCGTCCCAGATGGTACTACTAAAAAGGGTGTGAAACCAATCGAAAGCTGAGTAAATTTACTATAAGACTAGTTGGAAGTAAACGTAAAAATGAATGAATGTAAGTATGTATATCTTACCAAAAGAAGGCAATTCTAAATTTCCTGACATTTTATTGATATTTCTTTCCAGCGTTACTCCTCAATGGGCAGGATCTGAGATTTCCGGGTTTTAGAAAAACTTCCTCATTTAACCAGCTTTCCATTCATGTATCACAACCCTGTGTTATTGGAGTATTTGAACGATTTAAGAACAAAAGTTTTAAAAAAAAACATGGATCTGTGAAAAGAAAATTATATTTTTTTCTTCAATTTATTCAAAAAGGGAAATATTTTTTTTATAAATTTTTACATAAATATTAAGTAAATATTTACTTAAAAGAATAAAAAAAAAATACTTCCACGGATATAAAAAAAAATCTTAAAACAGTAAATACATTTATTTTGAATTTATTAATTCAGGTAACTAATACTGGGCCCAGGAGGCGGCCATTAAGGAACCCCAACCATACATTAACCTCAAAAATTACTATTTTTACCTATATCACGCATTTGAACACATTTTTACAGGACTATGTACATATTATTTATGAGGGATAGAATTTTTAATTACCACAACAAAAACGCATGGGCTCAGAATCCCAGTGAGTTTCACAAGCGTAGCCATCAGTATTAATTTAAGGTAAAGCATTTGTTTTCTAAATATAAGCACCTGTAAAAATGTGTTCAAATGTGTGATCTAGGTAAAAATAATAATTTTTGAGGTTAATGTATGGTTGGGGTTCCTTAATGGCTGCCTCCTGGACGCAGTATTAGTTACCTGAATTAACAAATTCAAAATAAATGTTTATTTTATTTATTTACTGTTTTAGGAATTTTTTTTATATTCGTGGGAGTAATTTTTTTTTATTGTTTTAAGTAAATATTTACTTAATATTTATGTAAACATTTATAAAAATAAATATTTCCCTTCAGCTTTTTGAATAAATTGAAGAAAAAAATATAATTTTCTTTTCACAGATCCATGTTTTTTTTTAAACTTTTGTACTTAAACCGTTCAAATACTTCAATAACACAGGATTGTGATACATGAATGGAAAGCTGGTTAAATGAGAAAGTTTTTCTGAAACCCAGAAATCTGAGATCCTGCCCATTGAGGAGTAACGCTGGAAAGAAATATCAATAAAATGTCAGGAAATTTAGAATTGCCTTCTTTTGGTAAGATATACATACTTACATTCATTCATTTTTACGTTTACTTCCAACTAGTCTTATAGTAAATTTACTCAGCTTTCGATTGGTTTCACACCCTTTTTAGTAGTACCATCTGGGACGGAGCTACAACGATTATTCTTCTAAAAAGTACGTTTGTCTCGAAAAAACAATAAAACGACGTTTTCTCCCTTATGGGCGAGAATTCGGGAAATCGTCATAGAACATTTTTTGTTCCCCGAAGGGTCCTCTATCACCCCTCTCAATATGACTAGACATTTACGGGACACCCTGTATATATATATATATATATATATATATATATATATATATATATATATATATATATATATATATATTATTCTTGTAGGTGACCCAAAATATTTCTTAATGCGTTTTGTTCTTTAGGCTTAGGGTCGGAAAAAGTAGCACTTCCTTGTGTCACACCACTTTATTTTGCATGCCCTACATGTTTCTTGCTTAATTCATTCGCACCTCATCAGGGGCACTTCTTGCTAAGAAGTCCTCTCGTCTGATGTACCTTCTGCGGAAGCAGGGGTAGTATTACCCCTGCTTCCGCAGAAGGTACATCAGACAAGAGAGAGGACTTCTTAGCAAGAAGTGCCCCTGATGAGGTGCGAATGAATTAAGCAAGAAACACATAGGGCATGCAAAATAAAGTGGTGTGACGCAAGGAAGTGCTACTTTTTCCGACCCTAAGCCTAAAGAACAAAACGCATTAATATATAT
Organism: Gonocerus acuteangulatus; assembly: GCA_946811695.1. Classification (NCBI taxonomy): domain Eukaryota; kingdom Metazoa; phylum Arthropoda; class Insecta; order Hemiptera; family Coreidae; genus Gonocerus; species Gonocerus acuteangulatus. Next base: position 36,704,318 of record OX328131.1, read on the forward strand.
ATATATATATATATATATATATATATATATATATATATATATACGTTACTTATAATAAATTAATTACACGCCGCCCCCTAATTCCAGTAGACATTTTATTTTTTTTTCGGTAATATTCGTTTGAATAAGGCTCAGTATAGATTATACTTAAAAAAAAAAATCTAAAAAAAAATGTCCTTTGTCGGTTTCTAACATGTTCCATAAGTGAAACATTGGCAGCTTCAGGTTATACAAAGAAAAACGAACAACTTTTTTCTAAATAGTTAAAATATTTAATAATAATTTTAATAATTAAAATGTTTAAAGCTCATTTATAAAATAGATATTGTAATTTTTATAAAAGATGAAATCTTATAACGTCTTATAATTATAAGACGTTATAAGATTTCATTCAAAATATATTAGATAATTATAAAATTATCTAATATTTTATTACTGTCAAAATAAATAAATGTCAAAAATAAAATTTGGTAAAGATGTTAAAATAAAAGATATTAAAAACATGCAAATCTTCTTGTAAATCCTTGATTATTAAAACGAAGAAAAAATAAGTACATTGAAGAAGGTTATTTATTATCTAAGCAGTATCACAACAAGATGGCCGAATGATGAATGTCTTCCATGAAAAGCCTACTCTATCAATGGAGATTAAAATTTTCCTAAAACCGGGGGGGGGGGGCAGTAATATTTCTTACATAATGAGGCTTAGGTTTAAATTGGATTGTCTGTCTTCTGCAGATAAGTCTGCAGGGGTCATTGCACCCTAATCTTCTAATAAGGAAATCATTAACTATCCTCGAGGTAAAATGGGCATAAGGGATTATGACGGCCTCAGTTAATTGAGGTTTTAGTCGCTTTCAATGATAATAAAAATAATAACATGAATAATGAGACCTCATTAATTTGATAATCTATAAACCTAAATGAAAAACAACATGTGAAAAGTGTGGGTGATCAGCATAATAAATTCTGCTCTGGCCAATCTTTCAATAAAATATAACCATATTCGAGTTCGCAAATGTAGAAATTATAGAAAAAGAAAGAAATTCGATGAAACATTCATTTTAATAAAAAAACAGGAAAAAACAGTTATAAAATATTTAAATTAATTAATTTTTATCCAGTTTAATATCTAAAAAAAAATTTTTAAATTTTATTATGGACTAATCTTTTTCTGAATGATCGATTGATGTTTTTTGGAACCTATCGATTTTGCACAGCTGACTACTCAGAGCTGATTGACGCTATATGCATTAGTAACCTCAGTTTTCACGTTTACGTTGTACGGGAAGGTTTGTCTTAATACAATTAGGCTTTCCAGGTTAGTAAATTTTATATTTATTTGATGGTGTTCCGCTTTATGGCGATGTACACCTTACATTTTATATAGTTATTACAGAACATTATGTTAACTTATTGCCTATATATTTATATTATGTATATATTGTTACATTGCATTATATTAGGCTATTGTTTAAATATTTACATTATATATATATTACTAAATTGCATTATATTACCTTATTGTCTATATATTTACATATTTACATTACATTATGCTTAATACAAGCTTGTTTTTATAATATATATATATATATATATATATATATATATATATATATATATATTTTTTTTTAAATAATACGTTTATTTAACATCTGTACATTTTTAAGTACATTGGTTAAGTTTTCTCACAAATATGATTAATGATGTATACAAAAATTGATTAAAACAACTGACAACAAAATAAAAAAAAAATAAAATAAATAAATAAAAAAAATAAAATAAAAAAGAAATAACAAAATAATTTAAATGTAAATATATGAATAAATGGTAATCATAATAAAATAAATGAAAATAACTAAATAATAAATAAGTAAAGACAAAAAAAAATAATAATAACAAATAATAATGATAATAACACTTATGGAAGGAGCCAATCAATATTGGTACTTCCTAGTTTGGAATATATTTTTTCCCCATTAGTCATTTAGCTGGTCACGAGGCCAATGTATCTTGAGCCTTCTAGGCGGGTTTTGTGGGAGGGTATGGGAGGAAAGTGTTTGTGCTCTGGGATTGGGATGGAAGGACAATTTGGAATGAAAGGTTAGGAATCGGGATTTTGCCAGTTCTTGAACGAAAGGGATGTTTAGGTCATTGTGAAGAGTTTTATTGGAAACGTAAAAAGGAGCATTGACTATTTTGCGAAGGACTTTGGATTGGAATGCCTGTATTCTCTGTATATAATAAGTTTTAGTTGTTCCCCAGAGTTCAAGTCCGTAAGTACAAATAGGTCGGACTATGGTTTTGTATGCAATGAGTTTGTTGGGTATTGTCAGTTTTGATGAAGGTCCCAGTAATCGTCGTAAGAGTCCGTATCTCCTGTTCAGTTCCTGTCTTTTTAGTCGGGTGTGAGGGTTCCAAGTGAGTCTACTGTCCAGTAATAATCCCAGGTAGCGCGCCTCGTTGGATATGGGGAGTTCTTGGCTAAATATGACGACTGGTGGGCAGGCTCTCTTATTGAGGGTGAATGTAATGTGGCAGCATTTTTGAGGATTCACCTTAATTTTGTTGCATCAGTGCTTGATAGACTCCAGATGTTCTTGTAGATGAAAGGAAGCAGTTACGGGATAAGGAGAAGAAGAAAAAATGGCCGTATCATCAGCATATGTGGTTAAGTGGGTGCTGGGATGGGTGGGGATGTCTGCGGTGTACAAAAGGTAAAATAGGGGACCAAGAATACTTCCCTGTGGTACTCCGGAGGAAATGGGATGGGAACTAGACAGTGCGGAACCAAATCTTACTTGGAAGGAGCGGTTAGATAAATAGGATTGCAGGATTAGGAAATATGTGTGAGGAAGTATGCGCTTTACTTTGTATAACAACCCCGGGTGCCAAACACGATCGAACGCTTGGGCGACGTCGAGAAAGGCACTCGTGCACTAGTTTCTACTTTCAAGCGCGTGGGATATGGTGTCAACAACGCTAAAGCATTGTTGGATGGTTGAATGCTGAGGACGAAAACCAAATTGGTGATCAGGTAAGGAATTGGGAGGGATCGTGGACAGAATTCTTTTTAGGAGAAGTTTTTCAAATATTTTGGAAATGATTGGGAGCAAACTGATAGGACGATACGATGATGGAATCTTGGGAGATTTCTGGGATTTCGGTATAAGGATTATTATTGAGTGCTTCCATGGATTTGGGAAGTGGGTGGTTCTTAGGATTGAATTGAATATGTAGGTGAGGAAAATAATTGCTTTGTGAGGTAGATTTTTTAGGATTAGGGCTGTTATACGGTCGTAACCGGGAGATTTTCTTGGGAGGTGTCTGATAATGTATTTAACTTCTGCAGGATGGAATGCTTTAGGAGGAAGGGAGAGTGGAAGAGGGCTATTCAGGTAATCGTGTATTTCTAGGTCTTGGGAGGAGCTGGTTTCTGGGTGAGGGGAAAAAGTGGATTCCAGATGGGAAGCGAATAATTCGGCTTTGTCTTCATCACTTCTAGCCCAAATTCCGTCACTGCGTTGAAGAGGTTGAGGAACGGAATGGAATTTTAGGATTTTACGGGTGGCTTGCCAGAGAGAGTTGTCTTCGGTGGTGAGTGATTGGAGGTAATCATTGAAGGTTTCAGATCGGAATTGGGATAAGGCTTTTTTTAGGAGGCGAGTAAGTCGATTGAAGGAAGCGTGGTCAGATGGGTAACGAGTCCTCTGCCAGCGAGCTCTTGCTTGGCGCTTAGCTGACAAGAGATTAAGGATGTGATCTGGGAGTTGAGGCTTAGGGTGAAAAGGAAGACGAGTTCTTGGCCTGCTTGAGCTCAGTGCACTGTCTTATATGGCTTTTGTGAACATCAATACAGCCTCGTCCACGTCGGATGAGGTTTTCAGAGGAACGTTGAGGTCTATGAGTTGAGAGAGTTGTTGACGAAACAACTCCCAGTTCATAGGCCCTGGTGTGAGAGTGGGATTGCTAGAGCGTGGTAGAGGAGAGGTATTCAGGAAGAGTAAGATGGCTGAGTGATCGCATGAGAGTTCAAGCAGTGACTGAGTTGAGTATGATATACCCCTTAGGCCAGAAGTGATGAAGAAATCGACAAGGTCGGGAGTGCGAGAGGGATCGGTTGGCCAGTATGAGGGGGAATCAGAGGAAATGGAGTTATAATTTTGGGATTGAAGGATGTCATACAGAATTCTGCTACGAGGATTGGTTAGACGGCTTCCCCATCTGGGATGTTTCGCATTGAAATCAGCCCCTATGAGAAAGCGAGGACCAAAGGATTGGAATAGAGTGAGAAATTCAGGAGGGTAGATGGTGAAATTTGGGGAAAAATACGCCGCAGAAGCAACTATATTGTAGGAAGAAAGAGAAAGGGAGATTGAACTTACCTGGATGCTATCTGTCGAGAAAGTGGAATGTCAAAAGTGAGCCAAAGAGCTTTTCACCATAACAGCAGCTTCATGCCGGGAATCGGAGGGATGATCTGCCCTGTAGCACACATAGCCTGGGATTGAAAAGTAGTTTGTGGTAAGTAGGTGTGTTTCTGTAATCAGTGCGATGTCGATGTCTTTTTCTGTAAGTAGGAGTTCAAGCTCGAGTCGTCGTGAGATAAGTCCGTTAGCATTCCATAGGATTATGGTGAGGGAATTGGGATTTAAGAAGTTTCGGAAGAATGTCGGTTTTTAGGGAGGTCATAAGAGAGATAAGAGGAGTTAATAATGTTTCTAACTTATTTAGGAACGAGGAAAAGAGGTTGGAGGGATCTTGGGGTGTAGGAGTGGGAGTAACAGGAGGAGCATTAATTAATGAGTATAAGTTTAAGCGGACCTTCCAAGGGCCACAAGAGAGCACAGGTTGTACTCTCTTTAAAGTCCGTTTTCCATCTGGCGGCCGATCCACCGGGTTTGGTGGCACAGCTTTCCGTAGTCTCGATACTTTTATAACTTGACGGTCTCGACACTTGACACTACTGCTTTCCGGGGGATTTTTAAAACGGAGATCTGATTTATAACTACCCGGGTCTACAGATTCTGAATGATTTGAGTCCGCCTGGTCTAGGAACTTCGTAGAAATACTGAACCAGCGGTGATCTGTGTGCTCGCTTTGCCGCTCACTCTCAGACCGCTGGCTTACCTCCGCTGTCTGGTCTTCTTGTCGTTGATCTGCTAGCCGTAACTGTACCCTGGTGTCAGTCTTGCTGTTCTGCTGTTCAGTCTCCATAGCCAGCTGCTTCAGTTCAGTAAGAGGCTGCTCGATGATTTTAGATGGCTGATTAATCTCAGTAGACAGCTGATCGATCTCTGTAATTGGCTGCTCAGTCTGTGTAGTTGGCTGCTCAGTCTGTGTAGTTGGCTGCTCAGGCTGTGTAGTTGGCTGCTCAGTCTGTGTAGTTGGCTGTTCAGGCTGTGTAGTTGGCTGCTCAGTCTGTGTAGTTGGCTGCTCAGTCTGTGTAATTGGCTGCTCGATCTCCGTTGTCATTCGTTCGATGTCCGTAGCCGGCTGCTCGACATCCGTAACATGCTGTCCCGTTTCTGTAATCGGCTTCTCGATGTTTGTGATGAGTTGCTCGGAGTCAGAAGTCCGCTGCTTGGGGTCTGTATTCAGCTTCTTGGGGTCTGTAGTCAGCTGCTTGGGCTCAGAACTCCGTTGCTCAACCGCTGAAATTGGCTGTGTTATAAATCTGCGATCTTCCAAGACATCTTTAGATGTAGATCTATGGGTTATCCGCACGGCTCTGGGTGGGGGTTCCATCTACTGTAGGTCCGGTCGGGGCTGGAGGACGGCTGAGCATGATGGGGGTTTGGCGATTGCCGCGATTTTTTCCGCAGTGGCCGTGAGGGTTTCGATGTCGGTCGATGGGTAGGCGGCCAGGAGTTCTTGTATTCTCTGGGGAAGGGCTTTGAGCCAGAGCGATGTGAGAGCATCCGTGGTCACTAGTTGTCCCCCGAGCCATTTCATGCTCCTGTAGAGCTGTGAGGGGGTCTGATCGCCGAGAACAGAGTCAAGCAGTTTCTGCATTTTGACCGCGGGTGGGTCGGCATATACGGAGAGGAGTCTTTTCTTGAGGTCCGAGTAAGGGTCAGCTGATGAGGTGTTGATGAGATTTGCCACATGTTCGAATACATCCAGGTCCAAGCTCTCTACCACCGTGGAGAATTTGCTTGAAGAGCTCGTTATATTGGAGACCTGGAAGATCCACTCGGCTTGCAAGAACCATAATTCTGGCGAATCTCTGGAAAACGCTCGTAGTTTCAGGGACATGGTTGCTGTTCCTGTCAGGGGTCACCATTTGTAGCGGATGGTTGTCGCTACTAAAGGTAGGCTAGGAAGGGTAGGAAGGATGTGTCGGGAGAAGGTAACCAGGTAAGTACTGTGTCCCGGATAAGGGCGCTTCCTTGAACCTGGGGGATACCGACTAGGTACTAGGCGTTAGCTGTTCCACTGAGTCGGGGAGAAGGTGTTCGGTACTGAGTCGTAGCCGTTTCTCGAAGTAGGACTGAGAGGGGTAAGGAAGTAAATGAATAACCCAGGTATTGACTAGAGTTGGGGGAAGTAGGAGTCGGGAGTGTAATGACTGGAGGCTGGCTTGACCATTGGGTACATCGAGACGGCGGCTTCGTACTTTGTCCAGAGAGAGATCGACAGAGAGGTCGAGCAGGTAGCTAGGTCCTTGGTCCTGAGTGCATGGCTTGAGGCTGGTCCTGAGAGAGCTTGAGTGCCCTGGGAGAGCTTGAGTGTCCTGAGAGAGCTGGAGTTTCTTGGAGAGAGCGCAGGATCGGATTGCCTTCTGGCCTTTTTTTTTTTTTTTTTTTTTTTTCCACCCTCCCAAATTTATTATATGTACATAGAGAGCTCCAGGCCCAACGGGTTGGAACCTGGAGCTGGACTTAAAGCTACACCTTATTCTACGCTTACGTACTAGAAGGGGGATGTATTTACAATCGGGGGACTTAAGCCTACTTAGTCTAGGATACTAAAACTAGGGGGAGTCAGGGTCGTCTAGGGAGGGCCTAGACTAGGATGTATCTTAAGGCTAACTTAACACTAACTTAACCTAATATGTACACATTTTATTTACATTTATATACAATATTTACAATATACGGCTGCTTTTACCCAGCCTCCTCTCCAAGATCCAGGATTCTCCTGGTGCTGCCCTGCCACCTCTGGGGGAGAGGTGGTGGAGTCAAGTCCCTGAAAAGGGGGTTGACACATTACTGGAGGCCATCATAGAACTTAATATGACGCCTCCGTATAAACTCTTGTACTGAGGGCAGCATCGGTTCATCGTGGAGGATGACCGGCTTCGTTCTCCGGAGGCTTGTGTGCTGCACGGCCCGAAGCAGGACCCCGTTCTGGAAACACTGCAGCCGCCTCAGCACACTGGGGTACATTTACCTCAGGGCGGTTGCCCCGTGCAGAAGAGTACGCCTGATGATCGCCTTATAGATCTGCTGCTTTAGCCGAAGCGACAGCTGGGCAGATCGTAGAAGATGATTCAGTCGGAAAGTCTTCTGCCGGGCTTCCTTCAGGCGGCTGTTGACATGCGGCGTCACGGACAGGTGCCGGTGTATGTGCACTCCCAGGTTATTTATTTTAGTGGACAGCTTGATCCGCTGACCCCTGACCTCAAAGTGTGAGGGCACGGCTCCTCGGGGTCGGCCTCCTTTATTTCCCTGGAAGGAACATACCACGGCATCTGTCTTCGACGGGTTGACGTCTATTCCTACATCTCCAAGTGCGTCTACGATTTTTTCGCAGGCGGACTGGGCCCTCTTAAGAGCGACTTCGGCGTTGAAGCTGGAGGAGTAGACGCCAATGTCGTCTGCGTAGGCAGCTAAGGCGACTCGAGGGAACTGCATCCTCACGATGTGGGCGGTGTAGATGGTGAACAGCGCTGGACCCAACACCGATCCCTGTGGGATTCCACACGTAGACGGTCGACTGCTGGATATATCACCACCAATTCTGACGGCGAACGTTCTTCCCGACAAGTAGCTCTCAAGAATCTTGACAAGCTGTGCCGGGAATCCGTAGCACCGCAACTGATGCAGAAGCACCTGGTGGGATACGCAGTCGAACGCCTGCGTGCAGTCCAAGGAGATGAAGGCCGTTGCTCTGTTCTTGTTGAGCTCTGCGGCCGAGTTGTTCTGGAGCTTCTCGACGTGGTGATCACAGGAGAGCCCGGGCCGAAAGCCAGTCTGTTCCGGGGGGATTACACCCGCTTCCGCGCAGTGCTTCAGCGCATGAGCAAGGATCAACTTTTCGAAGATCTTGCTCATGTGACTCAGCAGGCTTATCGGCCGGCAGTGCTCGGGCTTGTCTCCTGGCTTCTTTGGTTTTCGAAGAGGGACCACCACGGCGTGCTTCCATGCCTCGGGGAAGTGTCCAGTGTGGTAGGCTGCATTGAAGATGTTCAATAGGTAGGCCTTCGCTTTCCTAGGGAGCATCTTCAGCATCACATAGGGTACACCGTCCAGCCCGGAGGATTTGTTTCCCCTAGTTCGCCTCAGCGCCGATTCCAGTTGCCTGAAGGTGAAGTGCAACGGGGTTCCGGGGAGGTCTTGCGGCTCACCGTCAAGCCTGGGCGACGTCTCTGTTCTCCGACGGTCGTTCTCCTCGTAGTAATCGGCAAGGGCTTCAGCTTGCTCTGCCGGTGACAGGAGGTGATCGCCGTCGGAGAGGATGACCTCACGTCGCTTGGTAACCGTGCAGAGAAGGAGCCGCCAGTACTGCCTAGTGTCCTCGTGGGTCCGCCGGAGCCGCTCGTGCCAGAGGGCCGTCCTCCATTGCGCAGACAGCTGCGCAATTTGCCGAGTCATGGCATTGATAGGGGCCCTCAGGGTCACATCCTTCGTCCGCGCTCAGATATTCTTAAGGTTATTTCGCATCCCGATCAGCCTGGTGATGTGGGCAGGTGGTTTACGCTGGTTGATGGGCTTCGGAACAAACTTAGGAATCCTTCTGTCAGAGGCGGACTGGATGACTTCGGTGAAGCTTGTGACGGCTTCGTCGAGGTCAGCAGCAGCTCCGTAGGTCCCAATGGGAGGCAGGTCGGAGAGGGTATCCACCTGGTGTCCCTTCCAATCTGCCTTGTGAAGGATGTACTTCGTAGGCAGCGGCGTAGGCGGGTCTCCTTCCATCTCGTACAGGACCGGGCGGTGGTCAGAAGGACCGTAGTCCAGGGCACTGCATCTCGTCACTGCATGCAGATCCTTAGTGAGGAGCAGGTCTAGGGTGGACGTCGAAGCGGGGTTCCCTGCATGTCTGAATGTCTGGATCCCCGGGTGAAGAACTCCGAGACTCGTCCTCACTATGTACCGCCCCAGTTCATTTGCCGTGGAACACTGCCAGACTTGGTGTCGGGCGTTGAGATCCCCGACAAGAACATGGTGGGGCTCCTGCGATGCAGCCGTGATGAGTGCCTTGGTCTCCGCCAGGGGTTCTCGGGGCCTTCGGTAAACGCACGTGAAGACGTAGCGTCTCTTCATGTGAACCGAGACGGACACTGCCTGGGTCCCGGTGTTGGTGGTGGGCTGCTGCTCGAGAAGTCTTGAAGGCAGGTCTCTTCTTACGAGCAGCAGCGCTCCTCCGGAAGTTCCAGACAGGCCGTCGCACCTGTACGAGGTGTATCCTCCGAAGAACGGCCGGTCATAGGGGCGCAGCTGTGTCCGAGATGGCCACCACCGCGGGGGAGTAAATCTGGAGGAGATGTTCCAGCTCAGCCATCTTAGGTCGAAGGCTGCGGATGTTGTAGTTAACCACGATGTGCCCGATCATTTCGAGGGCATCACGAGGTCAACCAGCCTGTCGACCTTAGCCATGAGCTTGGTCACTGTATCCACAAGACCCATGATGAGCGCGAACATCGCGTCCATATTCATCCCGTGCGGTTGCTGCGAGGATTGTTCTTGAGGGAGGCTGGTAATAGCTGGGATTGGCCCGGAAGCAGCATTGGGGGTCTGCCGGTGTAGTGCTCCGCCACTCGCTTCTGAGTAGAGGGTGCCGCTATTATCTCTGGTCGCTGGGAAGGTTCGGCTGACTGGGGGAACTGCTGGAGATGCCTTCTGTGCCCTCATTTCCTTCATCTGTTGAACGAGTTCTTGGCGCTTCTCGCAGAGCCTGTAGGAAGTGGGATGATTTTTATTGCATTGTTGACATATGGGTGGAGATGTTCTCAAGCACTGGTGGGTCCAATGATTTTCTCCACACCATCCACACTTTCCGGGTCGTCCACAGTAGAGGGCGGTGTGCCCGAAGTCGAGGCAGTGATAGCACTGCACACGGCCGCCTCCAGTCTTGAATGTAGTAGCCTTAAACCCCACATGTTCAATATGGCGGAGGTCCTGCACAGCCTTCAGCGTCACCTGGTGGTCGGTGACAACGAGAATTGTGTTGAGCTCGAGTTTTCTTCCATCTTCCATGCCCTTAGTGAGCCTGCTTGCCTTCTTGAACCCGGCGAGCCGCGTGCGCAGTTCGGAGTTTATATCTTCGATGGGGTGGTCTCGATCGAAGCCATGAAGAAGAAATCGTTTGTCACGCTTCTTCATTCTTTCCGCGAAGGAGTGGAACGAGATGTTTTTATCCTCCTGCAGCATCTTCCACACTTTGTCGTGGTCGGCCTTAGTCTTCACGAAGACGCGCGTCTCCTTTCGCTGTCAGATATAACAAAGTCCGAAACTCCGCGGGCTTTAATGTGACTCGTTAGGTGGGCGCCGGATATTGGCGGGCTGATGATGAACGGCGGTTGTCTTTTTTCTTTGGGTTTTTCCGTCGTTCTTCTAATTCCAGTGTTGTCCATGGGCTTTTCTTGAGGGAGCGCGGCGAAAGAGTTCTTCGTTTCGGTTAACAAAACTTTCGGGATCTTAGGGCGGGCCGTGAATTTCTTTGAGGGCATGGTGAAACCGTCGTCCCCAGCATGACCGCGCTTTAGAGACCCTTGGGAATCTTCCGTTTCCATTCCGATGGGTGGCATCTTTTGGCCCTGTGCAGGGCCGTTAGGACTTACGATTTGATGGCCCTGGGAGGGGCCGTTAGTGTGTAAATTTTGGTGGCCCTGAGGGGGGCCGTTGAGTTCTGAGCTTCGTTGGCCCTGGGGCGCCTCGGTCATAGGCAGAGGTCGGGGCGCCTCGGTCGAAGTCGGGGAAGCTCGGCTGAGCGCTCGTTCCTATTGGCTGTTCCTGGATGCTTCTCATTGGTCGCTAGTGGTCGCCTGTCCAATCATTACATCTCCACAATAGGTTTAGTAGAGGAAACTGATGGGACATACTTCTGGGAAGTTTGGGAAGGAGGTGTGAGGTTTTGTGCTGGGCTTGAGGTGGTTGGTGGTTTTTGTAGTGGCATTGGATTGGGTTGAGGATTTATCAGCACATTCTTTTGCCTAGAGGAGAGAAGAGAGGCATACGAGACATTTGGCCTCCGAGGTGAAGTAGCTGACGTGGATGGCTGAGTGCGTGTGCTCGTTCTCTGCTGTTGAGTCCGGAGAGTCCTTAGAGCCTTGTAGACATCGCATCCTTTATAATTGGCTGGGTGATTCTCTCCACAGTTGGCGCAGGTTGCTGGTGCGTCTTTAGATTTCGTGCAATCTTCAGACTTGTGCTGTTCGCCACATTTCACGCACTTAGGTGCGTGCTTGCAATAGCCTTTGGAGTGATTATATTCCTGACACTTGTGGCATTGCATCAGTTCTCGTCGACGACGGGGCTCTTCTACAGATATCTTTGTGTAGAGAAGATATCGCTCCTTAAAAATTTCCCTGCTTTTTTCAGATTTTTCTAGGTCCACGAAAAATAGTGGCAGTTGTGCTTTTTGTCGGGTGGCGAACATTTGTTATTCTTCTAAAATTGTAGCCTAGATCCTTTAGGGCATCTGCTATATCTTCAGGAGGTGTGGAGTAATGAAGATTACGTATTACCACTCTGTAAGCTTTCTCCTCCGGTAATTGATAACAGTGGTAGTCGGCTTCCATTTCGTTCAATTTTTTAATAATTGCTCTGTAAGCATCGCTATTGATAGTACTGATCGCTATATCGTTAAACCTAGCTCTACAGGAGAATGATTTTTCCCCAGCAGCTTGGCTGAGGCGAGTATAGAGGTTTTTGTAATTCTTGATATTTCTGACATAGATATTGGGCGGCTTCTGATTTTCATTTGTTTTTGTAGGGATAGTTTTATTAATTTGTAAAGCGTTTTGATCATCTGGCACTTTTGGTCCTCTTTGTTGCTTGGCTTTAGGCGAAAGGTTTGAGGTAGTTTTCTTCCGAAGACGTTTACGTCTCCCCAGGGTAAACTTTTCTCCATCGTGGGTTGATGTAGACTCCAGAAAAGTGAGTTGTTGCTTACTGTCCATGGTGGTAGACATTTTAGAAAAAAAAAAGACGAAAAAAATTTTTTTGTAAAAAATGTAGATTCGAACCTCGGATTCCCAGTCAAGAGTCGGCTACGTAGTAATTGAGCCAAGGAGGCTGGCTGCCAGCTGACTGTCAAGAGAGAGTGTTGCTGGGAAATGTATCTCCCACTCTGCGGGGGCTCCTATGCGTCAGGAGCGGGAAGCTACAGGCAAGCCCCCCACCACTAGGCCTACTAGCAGCGAGGGCTGGATAATCTGTAAATGTTTGTAACTTCACTTACAGATTGTAGGTAAACTACGATGTCACTGTGAGCGATGTTTCGCAGATGTGTGCACTAACTTTATCCAACAGTGTTCCAATTTTCGTGAGAAAACCACCACTTTTCACTGATAAAACTGAGAGTTTTTATGAACGCTGTGTCTCACTCTGATGCTTTGACACGACTAAACGTTTTTATTATATACACACACACATACATACATATGTAGGGGGACAAAACCGGACCCCAAAAAGTGTTAGGGCGGTGTGGAATACTAACAATCAAGAACTTGAAATATTTAGCCAACTAAAAAACTGTTACACACAAACATATATTTTTTCTGGACTAAGTGATTTTATTTAATTCATTTTTATGGTTCTTATTACATATTTGTACCTATAAAATCAAAACTTCTGGGGGGCTGCAGCCCCCTAATATACGCCCATGCTTTGAAGTATATTGAATGAATACAATACTTTCTTATACAAATTTTATAAATGGTCAAATACAATGTAGGATTCTTCAATATAGTAGCCTATGTCAGTAGAAAGTATCTTCTGATATAATAATTTTATTTTATTTTTTTTTTAACAATTTCTAAGATGATTCTTCCTGTGTAAATATTTATTTGATACTAATCAAAGAAATGATTTACATTTCACACGCAAAAAAATAGTCGTCTAAAACCGGGTACTACCCGGTCTTGTCCGACTGCCAAGGTCCCGGTTTTATCCGACTACGCCAATAATCAGAAAAGAAGGCTTAGCACTTCTCCGACATGATCTAAAACCTGGTTTAATAATTTAAAATAACAGGTAGAAAATGTATTATCAAATGTTGTGCTTGTCTAACACAAATCTTCAGGCAATTAGAAACTACTGAGTAAAATCGGTGGAGTAAAAATCGATCGTTCTGAACTTGAATTTTTCTAAATATCGGCGACAGCAAAAAAATAAGCTACACTTCCTTTCCGATATCTACAAATCATAAAGCGGATGTCTGCTACTAGTTCCATGTATTTTCCAACAGATAACAGCACTAGTATAGTCAAAATAGCCAAATCCATCTAGTCCGGTTTGACCTGCCTACCCGGTTTTACCCAACTTTCCCCTACATATACATATAATATTAGATTACATGTTGTTAAATTATTTTGAGTATATTTACATTATGTTTGTATCTTTTTGCATTTGCATCCTAAGAAAGTCAGTATGAATCAGAAGGTAAATGAATTATCTGCCTACGGTGGAATATTCGTATCTCAATAGGACACTATGGCAACGAAATATTAAGCTTCGTTCAAATGAGTTTGTATAATCCATAGCTATGTAGTATAGAGTCTGTATGTTGGCTATCTTCTCTTAATAACTCGCATAAATCTTAGGGTAAGTTCAGGTCATGTCGCAGCGTGACCTGAACGACGCGTCGTCTCATGCATTCTGTGAGTATATGTTTTATTGTAAGAGTGATGTTACATATTTCACATTGCGGCTGTTCTTGTCTCGTCATTAAGTAACTGTAATCGCGAATGACCAATCCTTAAGCGGATCAAAAACCACTTCGTCTTTTCGGTTTCCACGGGAACTGGATATCCATTGTTTTACTGTATGTTTGATAGAACGGAATTTATTTTCTGTCAGTTGTGTCCACGAATTTTGGCAGAATAATCTTATAACGTCTCTTGTTCTATTTGTCTTGGTGGGTTGGTCTTGTTATTTCTACGTTTGTTTGTTCAGTGGCTGTTTTTGCATGAGAGTCGAGCAACGAACTTTTGCCTAAGTCTTCGTGACCTGGTAGCCAGTGGATGGTAACGTGGCTGTTTAGTGTGTGAGCTTGAAATAGTATTCGTTGTAATAGTGGATGATGTGTGTAGCTGTCAGTTAGTGCTTCGCGTGCGCTGAGTGAGTCCGTGTAAAGTACAATGTCCCTTGTATCTGTAATAGGTATTTTTTCTAGGCCAATAAGGATGCCATAGAGCTCAGCTGTAAAAATACTCGTCTGATTGTTGATTCGTTTTGTTATTACTTGTTCTTCTATTGCAGTTTGCTATTATGTATCATAAAAAAGTTTTCGATTATTGCACTTGCATAATCATAACGTGTGCCGTTTAAATTGCAAAGTGAATAAATCACTTCATTTACTATTAAAAAAAATGTTGGGGTTTTTCTTGGGATAAGTTATTTATTATTCATTGTAAAATTGGCTTAATTTTTCATTAAAAATTGTTGGCTTCTGAATAAAGCTCTTATTTTGCACCTTTCCCTTATTTGCAGTACCTGATGTTAAACGGTAAGTCTAGCCAACACCTACTTACTTACTTACAGACGGGCACTACAGTCCGTGAAGGACCAAGGCCTCAGCCAACAGCTTATTCCAGGCATCTCTATCTGTCGCAAAACGCCTCCAACGACGGATTCCTATCTCCTTCAAATCCTTCTCCACGTCATCCAGCCAGCGCAATCGAGGTTTTCCCCGCCTTCTTCTGCCACCCGGCATTCCATAGAGAAGTTTTCTTGGCAATCTTTCAGGGGGCATTCTCTCGACGTGTCCCAACCATTTGAGTCTTTGATGTTTTATAAAATAAATTATATCTGGGTCTCCATACAGCGTTTTCAGCTCCTGATTAGTTCTTATTCTCCAGATGTCGCCACACTTTACCGGGCCATATATCCTTCTGAGTACCTTCCGCTCTCAGACTAGCAGCATCCTTGTACTTTCTTTGATTAGTACCCATGCCTCGCTTCCATATGTGACCACTGGGCGAATAACCCACTGGGCGAATAACACCTACTTACCTTCATATATACCCAAGAGATGCACTATAGCAAAATTTCAAGGTGCATAAAACTCTTCGTGAAACGTGCGTTACCAGCTCTCCGATTAATACAGACTCCTGACTAATAAACCATCCATGAAACAATTTATAACAGAGCCACCACAAGGATAAATTCCATTCTTGAAATATTTCAAGGGAAACAGTTTATAGAAAATTGCAGGATGCTAACAGACAAAGCTTGCCATTATTGTTCAAGATAAAAGACTCCAGTAGGAAATAGAGTGATGACACTATTAGAAGATATGAAGAAGTATTTATTGAAGGATATTCTGAAGGATCTTTACCTAATGCAGAATTATCTGGAAGCCTTATATTAAAATCCATTTCGGGCTATCTTTCAATTCTTTTTCCATTTGAAGGTCTTTTAGGGAAATAAGTTCTGACATTGATGGGTTTTCCTTAATTGGTGTATTTCCTACTCGGAGGATGTCATATCCTTCAATAACCGAAAACGCTTTTTTAGCATAAATATGCTGTAGCTGTGACTAAACTGGAAAAAGACGTTACAAGAAAGTGTCCGCTGGCGTTCGCGCATGCGCGGTGGCCATGAACGAAAAAGATGACTATATGTTATTACATAGGTTTTTCGGGTGGACGTAAAGCATATTTATGTTCCTGAATTTGAGCAAAAGGCTCTAAACGAATTTTAGAGTGTTTTACTACTATCCGAAGAAATGTAGAAGCATTTAAGGTTGTACTCATTAAAAATGGTTTTAAAGAATTTCTTTAAATCTTTATCGAGACCCTCATTTAAGTTTATATATATATATATATATATATATGTATATATATATATATATATATATATATATATATATATATATATATATGTATATATATATATATGAGTTAAAGGCAGTTTTTTTCTAAAGTTAGCCAAAGTTGGTGGTATTTGTCAATACCAGCCATAATTTTTGTTATATTTCAACGAAACTCGATATTCGTTTTGGTCGTCTAATGAGAAAAATTTTGTTGTAATAATAATTAAGTTTAATTGGTAGCAGTCTGTGCTCTTTTAGGCTGTACTAATTTTTTGTTTCTGTAGAGAGGATGCGAAACGTGTTGAGCTGTCTGAGTTGTTTTAATAAACTAACGATATTTTTAATTTTGACTTTTAATTTTTTACTTTTTGGCTACTCAAGAAAAATTGTTGAACTTTTGGCTGGTCAATTAAATACGTGGTTTTCGTAGCCATATTGTGTGCAATAGATGTAAAAGTGATTAGCCCACTCATAAATAAATAAAAACAACAACAGAAGAGCTTT
This sequence comes from Gonocerus acuteangulatus, assembly GCA_946811695.1. Classification (NCBI taxonomy): domain Eukaryota; kingdom Metazoa; phylum Arthropoda; class Insecta; order Hemiptera; family Coreidae; genus Gonocerus; species Gonocerus acuteangulatus. The sequence continues at coordinate 36,721,028 of OX328131.1, forward strand.
CCGTAGCAATTTAGACAGGTGGTTTTCCCTGGATGTTGTAACGGGAGACAAAACCAGCAAATCGATGTCGAGTTGAAGCGTCGCCGAGATAAGAGTTCTGTATTGGAGGTATTGTCTGTAGTGACCCTGTCACACGGTGTCCTGGTTCCACGCCGCTCTCCATTTCCACGGAGGAAGATCACGTGCATAGCTACGTACGGGGAGCGGGGATCTCTGCGCATGTCTTCACCGGATCAAAGGATTTCCTTGTCGGTTCAAAGTGCGGAGTGAAACAGCAGATGTAACAGTATTGCATAAGTGTTACGTCATAACTCGCTCGGAGATCTTCTACTCATTATAATGTCTTCATTATAATTTTTATATATTTTCCTTCATAAAGGATATTTATTGCCTCATCCTTCGTCAAATTGATATTAAACTACTTAGTTTTTCTTGTTAATTGTTTTAAGTAATCAAGTATTAAACCATTGTAAATGAAAACTTAAAAGTTGAGAAAGCAGCAAAAGAAGGGCAATTTTGCTCTCAAGTTCCTGTTACAGATGTATTAGTAGCCGTGAAACTACCACTAAAAAATAAAAAGTTCCAAGAATGGAATAGTATGGAGTTAAGACTGACGCATGGCAAAGGAACCACCAACGATATGTCAGTTCTGCGGCGTACATCTAACCGTAAAACATATCCTCACCGAATGCAGGGGCTACCCAAGCAATTGGACGCCTTTAAACGGAAAGCAACCAAGCGCCATTTTTAACGAAATTGAGTTTTTGGTGCTATCTTGTAGAGATTTAAAGAGTTTATATAGTAATAAAAAACTGATTATAATATAATGTTTTCATTAAAGCAAGAAAAAAATATCAAAAAAAAAAGTGAAATGGTGTATTCAGTATGCTGTAATAAACAGAAAGGAATCAAGCACCATTTTTATCAATAACTATAAAAATAAATCCCCATTACCATAAAGACAGTTTATTTTAATGAGAGAAAATGAATGAAACATTTCAGGTAATAAAGGAATTTTAGACCCACAAAAAACTTTAAACCCAATTCTCTAAAGAATGAACAGATGGCACTTGGTTCCTTCCCGTCTAAAGGCGTCTAATTAGATTTGTCCACTGACCAAAGACAACTTCTGGGAAATAACTCAAATCACTTATCTAAATTTGTTACTTTCCTAGAAAGAACTGAGTTAATCCGTCATATTTAATTTATATTTGCCTCTTTGTCATATTTAATTTCTAACTGAGACATCCATGATCCATGTGGTTGACATATCTCTAAAAACTTTAACTAAAAAAAACCAAAACAAAAAACAGTGTATAATGCAAACGACGGTATACCGTGTCATTGACTTAATTTTTTTAATTTTTTGTTTTAGATCTTGCTTTAAATATCATGCAAAAGAGTTACATAAAAAAATAGTCTCTAAAAATTAAATCGCAGCCGTGTTTACTCTCTACTTATATAAATTATTATCATAAACTATTCGGGTTTTTTTAGAGAGCACAGACGAAGTAAGTTGGTCGTCATGGACTATGTAAAAACAAGTGATTGTGAGCACTTTGGGGAAGTAAATATAAATTGAAGTTTTGGTTAATTTAATTAATTTTATAAATAAATCAGCAGATCGAATACCTTTAATCAATATTGTAAGTCAAAATTAAATGAAATAATACTTGCATGAAATCTAAATCAGTTTCATTTCGATATTCTCGATAGAGAATTTATAGGTCGAGGACAGGGTTTCAAAACATCGGGGTTTCCAATTGTAATTTTTCGACAAAGAACTAAAATGTGAGTAATTTGAACATTTTTCCAGTGTAGCGGTTGATAAAAGCTTTACAATGATGCCTCATTTATGAAAATTATTAAATTTTAAAGTATTAAGGAAGTTATGGCGTACTAACATATCTAGATAATTTAAATAAATATGACATTATTTTTATTTATCAGTTGTTTTTCCCCTTAAATTTTCAATTAAATTATGAAATTGAAAGATTATCTCAGTTCTCAATATATACCATTCTAAAGGTACTTAACTTTTACAATATTTGTGAGAATGCAGATTGCAGAATGTGTCTCCAACCAAACATGTATATATATATATATATATATATATATATATATATATATGTATATATATATAAATATATAAGTATATATATATATATATATATATATATATATATATATATATATGTATATATATATAAGTATATTTATATATATATATATATATATATATATATATATATATAAGTATATATATATATATATATATATATATATATATATATATATATATATATATATATATTTTTTTTGTTTTAAATTGCATCGCTGGGTATCACATGTTTGTGTGGAACGGCTTCTTTCTCCAGCGGTGTCGCTCCTCTCTCCATCGCAATATTTCGTCGGGTTCATCTCCGACTTCTTCTGAAGAAGTCGGAGATGAACCCGACGAAATATTGCGATGGAGAGAGGAGCGACACCGCTGGAGAAAGAAGCCGTTCCACACCAACATATATATATATATATATATATATATATATATATATATATATATATATATATATATATGCTATGCATAGAGGATCCTATGACACTCCCCGTATCAAGACCTACCTGTGTGTCAAGTGTGATAAAAAACGGGCAAACGATGTGGATTTGTATAAGGATCAAACATACAGACAGACAGCTGGTAGACGTTTTTGATCTAGCCTACGAGGCTCGCCGGATCAAGACCTACCTGTGTGCCAAGTTAGGTCAAAATTGGTCAAACGGTGTGGATTTGTAGAAGGAACAAACAGACAGACACCTAATTTATGTATATATATATATATATATATATATATATATATATATATATGCATAGAGGATTTAATTTTAAAAACACTCTTGTTTTCTTCGCAAAGAACGTTATCTGTAACTCATTTTCTGCTGGACAGTGCAATGCTAAACTAGTTAATTTAAATACTACATATCGTCGATACAAATGCAAAGTATCGATTGTAAAAAATGCATTTTTCATTCGCAATCTATACTGATTGCTGTTGGACTGATGTACTGCAAACTCTTGAATCTAAGTTCACTCAGTGAAAGAGGAAAGTAATCACTGTCAAAATCCGCCGACTATTTGACTGTCCAAAAGCAAGGTAATGAATAAAAGTTATTTTACTCTGGAAAGTGGTGATTTTCACATTCGATAATTTCACACCAATCACACGCACTAGAACAAGTCGTTCTATGACGTACACAAGAAACACTCGAGATGGATCTGGTATTCCGAGGGTGCAGTATGCCATTAAGTTTCTGGAAGGACGTTGAGAGGAAATTACAAAACGAATAGAAACCGGAAGGAAATCCTTCAAGCTATCTTGTAGTTTCTAGAAGGATTATCAAGAGTTCACAGCGGGGCTTAGAGTTCCCTGGTCTTTTCTTCCCACGCAATTTCTGTCTCAATTATTTCTACCTCTACATCTTAAGCAACCCGGCTCGCACGAGAGTGTTTCCATATATATCTCGCGCGACTTTAGAAACACAAAATAGAAATTCTTGACCCCTTGACATACAATTACATCCCCCCGACGTCATTCATTTCATATTATATTGTTGTGACCTTGAAATATACGAAATGCCAAGCACGTTTTTCCACAAACGTCGCGCAATTATTAGGTTGAAAACAGCCTCGAGGTCTGCACCTGTTTTTTTTTAAATTTTTATTTAATACTAGCTGTTACCCTGCGTGCCATGCTACACTTACTTTCTGCATCTAGAAAAGTAAAAATAAAGTAGGAACCGAATAAGTATTAATAAAATCTAATGACGCAAATCTGTAACTGTTCGGGTTCACAGTTTCGAACGCGTTACCTCCCAAAGGTTAGTCCTAGACTATTGTGACCAAGCCTAAAACAATTACCGGATCATTCCCAACCTGTGTGCAAAGTTTGATCAAAATCTGTCAAACTTTGTAGATTTGTATAATGAACAAACATACAGACAGGCAGCTGGTAGACGTTTTTGACCTATCCTATGACACTCCCCGTATCAAGACCTACCTGTGAGTCAAGTGTGATAAAAAACGGGCAAACGATGTGGATTTGTATAAGGATCAAACATACAGACAGACAGCTGGTAGACGTTTTTGATCTAGCCTACGAGGCTCGCCGGATCAAGACCTACCTGTGTGCCAAGTTAGGTCAAAATTGGTCAAACGGTGTGGATTTGTATAAGGAACAAACAGACAGACACCTAATTTATGTATATATATATATATATATATATATATATATATATATATATATATATATATATTTCTTTAGTCAATAAGTACAAATATTACAATTTGTAATTCATTCACAATACAGTGTTCCTTCCTTTAGACTACAAACAGAGAAGTTATTTATGAGAAATGTACCTAGATAAAATAAATTTAATGTACTATGATTGTAATGCGAGAGAAAATAACGTGGATTCATCTCGCTATCATATAAGCTTTCAAATGATAACAATGGGGAGGTAGGTAATTTTTTATGTCCTTATGTCTTAATCCAGTCTGTGTTAGTCGTAATTAGAAGAATGGTGTCTAGTGTGTTTTAGTAATATATGTTTAGTCCTTTTGTGTACGTATCTAAGGATGCTGGATTTGTCATAGTGTTCGCTGGCGTTCGCGCATGCGCAGTGGCGTGACCGTGTACAAAAAAGAAGACTGTATGTGTCACAAAAAGGTGTTCGCTGGCGTTCGCGCATGCGCAGTGGTGTTCACGCATGCGCAGTGGCCATGTACGAAAAAGAAGACTGTATGTGTCACAGGAAAATGTGTGCTGGCGTTTGCGCATGCGCGGTGGCCATGTACGAAAAAGAAGACTATGTTATGCAGTACATTACATAGGTTTGTCGGGTGGACCTAACGCATATTTATGTTCCCGAATTTGAGCAGAAGGCTCTAAACGATATTAACTTTTCTTTAATTATTGGATTAGTTTTAAATCTACAAGCTCTAAAAAATGTTGAGATCAGCCTGTGGATATAAGTTTTAAGCAGAGATATGTAAGTAATTTTGTGAAGAATTTTGATTCTGTTGTAATAAGGGAGGTTTAGGGCAATTCTAATTCATTTATTTTGCATTACTTGGAGTTTTTTTATTATTAGTGTTTGAAGTGTCTACAAAATGTTGCGGCCGAATTGAAGATTAACATTTATCCAACCAACATCATAAGTTTGGATTAAGTTTATTCAACTATCCTGAAATGTTTTTGAATTCCCCCCTCAAAATGTCTACTCAAAACTGAGTGCCAAATACATCACGTAAAAGATAAATCAATGAAAATTTGGAAAACACAAAATGTGACTTATCTCTCGAATAAAACTTTTCCATCGTTTCTTTTAGTTACTTTTATTGCTTCCGGACTGGATAATGGATTCCCTCAGTTTGGCCACTAAAAATGAATTATTTATAATTTCTTCACACAAGGTATTTGAAAGTAACAAAACTACATTCCACATTTTTTTTTTGGAAAAAGGGAGCCAATAGTTTAGTTTATTCCTGAATAAACCTTTACTTCAATTGCATAGATTTAATGCTTACTAAATATAGAAGTTTTCGTGTAAGTATTGAATTCGTAGTCCACTAGGGGGCTGAGGAAAAAATTCGCAAGAAACATCTGATTTTTTTCGAAAAAAACAAAACAGAAGCTCGTTATGGACGTCCAGAAAGAATGTTCTGTCAATAGAGTTAGTGAATTAAATCTCTGTTTTTTAAAAGGAAATTTAATCATTTTTTTGATGGTATAATTAGATTTTATTTATCTTGACTCGTATTAGAGCATTCTTTTCTTATTCACTATAAAACATGGCTACATTAAAAAAAAGAGACAATTGGACATAACTGCTTTTCCCTTCGGAGTCGGACCAAAATTCTAAAAAAGTTTTTTTTTTGGAAATGATGTACAGGATCGCCTCCTAGAGTTTGGCTACTTAGACCTGAATCACCCACAATTTTAACCACCTTTATTTTCGTTATTTATGGGTTCTGAAATGTGAAATTTTCTATTCGGGACTTCCAGATTTTGTCAACAGGACAAACTCATAAGCGGGCTTTCTTCCTATGGAGGGAGGGAGGAAGCGAGCTAAAATAAGAGAAATGTTGAAAAAATAACAGATGATGATTTGGTAGATATGGTAGGTATTGGTCCCCTATTTCGGTATGATTGACTGGTTATCCTTCCTAATCCTTACATGCAAATCCTAGGAATCCCTAGGATCCTGGACTATACTACACCCACATCCTTACAGAATTAGGGCAATGCGTTTCATCTCGTGTAGTTTTTCCTCGGATTGGTATCAGTTTCATGTGTTCACGTTGTTATGGATTTTTTTAATATTGTTTTTTAGCGTGATTGCTCTCTCACTTCATAGGAGAGAAACCCATTTAAGAGGTTGGCCTCATGACGCAATCAAAATGACCTTAACGTCCCATTTTCCTTGATTTTGCTAAAATCAGTCTCAAATGTTTCGCTCTAAAATGTCTCACCATCCTAATCCTGAAGGACTATCCTTATCTTCCCAATCCCATCCAGACTATCCTCCCAGGCGGCTCAAGAGATAATGGCTTCGAGATAAACTAATTTAGCCGATCTTATCGACAAGCTAGCTGTCCTCTCCCAGTCTTGGGAAATTATTTGATTAAATTAAGAAGAATGAAGAGTGAAATATATCTGGACTATGAGTGATGAGTAATAATTAAACTACTCTTTACTCTCATGTTCATGAGTGATGATCGATCACGGTTTAATTTCTTAGCCATGAGTAATTCACTTTCATCACTCATTTAATCATGAATCATAAATTAAAAAAAATGTGGGTAGATTTTTAATTAATTAGGGAAGGTAAAAAAAAAAAAAATATTTGATTTCCATAAAAACATATTCAGTAAAACAAATTTATATCTTCTCATAAATTAAAAAAAAGAACAGTAAAATACTATTATTATTTTTTTAAATATTATATTAATAAAATAATATTAAAAAATTAATGAATAAAACACTTCCACATAGCTCTCAATAAGAAAAGAAAATGAATTATGGAATTTAATCCCTTATTTATTAAACAAATTTAAATAAAATAACAAAAAAAACTTGGACCCCCCCCATTCTCCTGCATTAGAATCTAAGGCGTTAGCCACTAGACCACGGGGAGACCCAAATGTTTTAAATGTATACAAAAAGCAAAGGAATTATAATTTATAACCGATAAATGATAGATGAATAATGAGTAATGAACAGGAATAATCACTCATTTTTGGTAGTGATGATTAAAAATTTGATATATGAGTAATGAGTGATGGGTATTGATTAAGTTTTCACTCATTACTATTACTTGAGTAATTAATTATTCACTCGAATCATTGCCCAACACTGTCCTCGCGGAATAAATTCTTATGGATTCCCTCGGGATTCTCAGCAATCGCATTTACGGAAGTTAAACAGCTGGTATTTTTTTTTAGTTGATCATTGTGTATTACAAATCATCTGGCAAATTGATTAAAACCAAAATTACTCCTCCAAAAAATGTACTTAAAAATTTATGTTTAAAGATAGAAATACGAAATTTTCTCCATATTATAAAATAAATGAACAAATATTTTCAAAATGAATGAATTTTCGTAAGAATAATTAACAGGCTGTGTGTATAGCAACAAAATTTATTTAGACAGCACCCTTTATTTACAACTAATAAACCTTGTCTTTCTCTCTCAGGTATCAAATTAAAAAAAAAAAAAGTTATAAGTTACATTCTGCGCCTTATGGAATGTAAAAGTAGGTTGTATAAATGGTTAAAAAAGTAGGTTGGATTGTTTTCCTGTCTAGAGGAAGAATTCATTTTTTAGTCTCCTTTTTTTAATGCTATGTTTTTTAACTGAGATTCTAATCCTCCAAGAGGTTTTCCTGTTGAGCGCTGGCATTCAATCTTATTTTGTTGACAAAATGCAAATTGAAAGATTAAAATTTATCCGTTCTTTCTGTTTATAATTTTATTCCGTCTAGACGAGGGATTTCGTTTTATCAAGTAGGGAACACATTGAATCAGTTTCATCATATTTTTTTCAGCCTTGAATTAAATATTTCAATTACTTATTTGTGTTTATTGAAAATGTAGTTGAATTGCTGTTCGGCGCAAATGGCATAGATGTTGATGCGCCTCTAAAAAAAAAAAAAGAGAAGTCAATTGCTGTTGACTGTAAATTTTGATGGATTCATAAAGCAAATGAATGTCCATCCACAACATCTGTGTTGACTTTCCTTAGCGAGTTAGTTTTTTTGTTATTTTTTTTACGGCGTACCGAAATCTGGGCCATTAGCGCCGACATCCAGGGTGCAGTCGGGAATTTTCTCAACAGGCCCTGACATGAGAAAAATCAGTACTGCCGGTGGGAATCGAACCAACTATTTCCCGCTTGAGAACCCAAGGCGCTAGCCTCTTGATCACGGGGAGGACCCAGCAAGGTAGTAACTACAATAAACATAGTTTTATACAAGTTTTGCTGTTTTATATTTTTTTTTTCAATTTTACAGGTAGCTTTTATCCTTCATTGCTGTAAAAAGATTCGTATTTTGATCAATGAGAACTACTACTTGTTACAAAAACTACATCGAACCCACACCGTTAGACGACAAATCTTTAGTTCACTGCAAAAGTCATAGACCTGCTTAAAAGGGTTGTAGCCTTGTGATAAAGCCTCCCAAATTTCTATGTTGCCTGATGTATATTTCTATTAAGAACAAGGTGATTAGGAGCTATAAATTATATAAAAATCTATCCAATTAAGAATACAACTGTGCGGAAGCAGAATGGCATTTATGTAAAAAAAAAAACAACAACAAAAACGGAAGAGTTAAAACCATATTAACAATCTACATGTCCGTCAACAAGGAAGCTTTCAGAATTGTTGTTATTTCACCCCGGAAGACGGGTTACAAGTTTCCTGTAATATATGATTGGATTTCGTCCGGCAGCGTAATCCCCCGTCCTTAATCAAGGCTTACCTGAAATACTCGATTACAAACCAAGTTTGCTCCTAGTGGGTGTAAATTTCTTGCAAGCACACTTGCTATGTTTCGTTCAGAAAGAAGAGACATTCGTAGCAAAAGTAAGCAAAATCCGAGGAAATAAGCTTGAAACACGCTGGCAACTAAAACGTAAATTTTTACCAGAGGGGTGTAAGTAAAAGTTTATCAGATGGTTTATTAATTCTTCTTCTTTACTTTTCAGCACTTTCCTCCGAAGGAATGTAGCTAATAAGGTTGCAATCATGACGGAATTTTTGAAACATTTCTTCAAATCCATCCTACCAATACACCAATTTATATATGTATATATATATATATATATATATATATATATATATATATATTTATTGAAGGATAAAGAAATAGAAACATCATAAGTCATAGGAATGGCGCGGACCAGGATGTCTCTCTTAGATAAGAGGACCAGTGGTTCCCAAAATAATATTACGTGCATATTATGAGTGTCGCAAAAATTAAAATATTTGAATTCCTCTCACTATATATATATATATATATATATATATATACTTATAAATTTTAACGGAGGTCATAGAAATTTCACACATTTGAAGATATTTATTGAAAAATTAATTTCCAATGTTTGGCAGACTGTAAGGATGTATAGCAACTCTGTTCATTTCGGCAGCGACCTTTACTAATTTATTATAAATAAAGTTTTCTGTGGTAAATATCGTCGATACAAATGCAAAGTATCGAATGTGAAAAAACGCATTTTTGATTTTAAATCTTTGCTGATTGCTGTTGGACAGAAAATAAGTTCAGACAATGATAGGGAATGTAACCACTGTCAAAAGGTAGAATCTGCCGACTATTTGACTGTCCAAAAGCAAAGTAATAAATAATAGTATTTTCAGTCTTGAAAGTGGTGATTTCACTTTCGATACTTTGCATCGACGATATATAGTAATTATATAAATTATAATGTTTTTTAAAGTTAATGTATTTATTGTTTTGCTATATTATCTTCAACTGATTCGATTACTTCCGAAAAGATAAAATACCAAAGCCATATATGTTATTTACTTTGCTATTTTTCTCGACCCTATAGAAATAGCGTACTTTTTTTTTTTTATAAAATAAAACTATCCTAAAGTTCTATAAGAAAATTTCATAAACATAGTATTCTATAGAGTAAGAAACTAACTGGAAAGATAATGCCAAATTGAAATAAATAAAAAAAAATTATCCGAGTATCAGCTTAGACTCGGAGCAGAGCAGACCTTGTACCTCTCCCGGGGATTAGCAGTGCATACTTCAACCCGTCTACTCTCACAGGGAGTACCTTAGCATTAAGTCTTTTATTTTTACTTATTTATTATTATTATTATTATTTGTTTCTTCTTTGTCTCTCTGAAAAGAAGATTTTTCGTTGGGCGTTTATTTATAGACCCTCATTATTATTTTAGAAATCGTATAAATTTCAACATCTAAAATTTCTAAAAATGGCGGAGAGTAATCCACCAGATCCTAAACCCCCAGACCCTCCATTTAATTTTGAGGTTCCAAAGGGTAAATGGAGTAAAAAGTTTCTGATTATGAGCCTAGTGAAAAATAAGGACAATAAAACATTTCGGGACTTTAGCCCATTTAAAATTTCACGTTTCATCAAGAGCTATGCTCCTCAAGCAAATATTAAATTTCTAAGATCGGGCATAATTCTTCTTGAAATAAATCTCGAAAAAGATTACATTAACTTAAAAAACATAAAAAGTTATGAAAATTACTTAATTGTTTTTTCCCTTCATAGAACTTTAAATTATTCAAAAGGATTAATAACTTGCGAAGAGTTCATAAATTGTTCGGAGACGGAATTGCGCGAGGAATTGGCTCCGCAAAATGTCGTAAATGTCAAACGTATTTTCAAAACCGTTAATAAACAAAAAGTTTCCACCTCCAGTCTCATCTTAACTTTTGATAAAGCCGAGCTTCCAGAAAGGTTGTACCTTGATTTTATTAGTGTAAGGGTAATACCGTACATAAAACCACTTGTATGTTTCAAGTGTTATGATTATAGACACGGAATTAGAAGCTGTCGAAGTGAAGTTGACATATGTGGGAAATGTAGCCAACACCATGAAACAGCTGAGGAGAAATTCAGTTGCAATATCTTCAAATGCAAACATTGTAACGGTCCGCACCCTGTCTGGTCAACTTCATGTCCAGTTTTCAAAAAGGAGAAAAAGATCGAAGAAATAAGAATTTCTCAGAAACTTTCATATTCTCAGGCTGAAAAAGTACTTATGCCAAGTCCCTCTCCTCCAGATAATTCCACTGTCACTTATTCAGAGATGGCGTCATCTCCGTCCGTTAAAAACACTCTCATAGAGCAGCTACAAAAACTCACTTCCATGGTAGATTTGTTAGCAAATAAGATTAACAAAATTGAATCCCAAATGAATATGAATAGCACACAAAATGGTCATAAAGATAAACAAAATAAGCCGGTTACACCTATAGTAAAACAGAGTAACCAAGTTAGTCCAAGAATAAATAAAGACAAAAAAAGCCCTTCGGTACTTCCTATTTCCGAGACTGAGGTAACACCCATTACCCCCTCTCCTAGCACCAGCAATAAATCTATTACTGTGAATCGAGTAGAGAAACGACCTTTATCTCGTTCTTCTAACTCGTCGCAGTCCGATCTAGCTCCGTCTCATCATGGTGGGACTATACCTAAAGGACAAAGGCCACAAACTAAAAACCCAAGGAAAAATGTCTAGAATTAAGCAAGGTATACTAATTTACAAATACAAACAGAAAAATCATAACAATGAAATATCATTACAAACACACACATTAGATAATTATTACTCTTTCGTTCCATCATCAGTATCATATTATAATATTATAAGAATTACAAACGAAAACCATTTGATTAATTACTTTCTATCAGGGATAAAATATTATTTTTTTACATTTACTAGTATAATTATTATAATGTTTTCACTTAGTTTATTTAATGTTTTACTTTTACTTATTATGTATATTATTTTCTACGTATATACGTCAATAGGCTGTCAATATAAAAATTCTTGCAATAGGGCATCATTATTTATTTGAATTTTTCTTTTTAATGGACAACTTTACAATTATTCAGTGGAACAGTAATGGTATATTCTTCCATAAACCTGACCTTATGACGTTATTACAGAATACCAATGCTCATGTCATTTGCATCCAAGAAAGTAGGTTAAAAGAAACTGATAATTTTTATGTGAATGGTTTCCAGTTATTTCGAAGAGATCACCTCGAGGGGCGCATAGCAGCGGGGGCGTGTGTATACTCGTACGGAAAGATATTCCTGTGTACAGTATTAATCTTAATACCGAATTACAAGCCATAGCTGTCCGCATACTTAGCCCAATAGAACTCTCAATATGCTCTATTTACTTGCCACCAAACAAACCCTTCTCAGAACAGCAACTCCTTCACCTTACTTCTCAGCTTTCATCTCCACTAATGCTGTTAGGGGATTATAACAGCCATAATCCCCTTTGGTTTTCTACTAATACTGACTCTAGAGGTAGGATTGTGGAAGCGTTTCTTGATGCCGCTCAACTTAGCGTATTAAATGAAAATTTTCCCACCCATGTATCTAATAGGTTTGAAAATTTCTCTCACATTGACCTCTCAATAGCCAGCCCAACCATTCTTCACCGTATAACATGGCAAACAGCTGAAGATCTGTATGGTTCCGACCATTTTCCTATAATAATTAATTTTATTGACAGGCTACCCTTTCAATCCCCCACCCCTAGGTGGAAAATAAAAGAAGCTGACTGGGACAAATTCCGTAATCTTGCCGTTCTTACAGATATTGACCTTAATGACCCAGATATTAACAATATAAATAGAAATATAACCAACATTTTATTATCAGCAGCTGAGCAATCCGTACCTAAAACTAATCCTCACCGGAAAAGAATTGTTGTTCCATGGTGGAATGAGGAGTGTGCTCAAGCTGTTAAAGGTAGGAAAAGAGCACTTCGAAGATTTCTACGACATCCCTGCACTGAGCATGAAAATAATTACATTGAAGCTCGACGGGAATGTAAAAGGGTACTTAATAATGCTAAGAGAACTTCTTGGAGGGAGTTCGTATCCGAAATAAATAGCTTTACTCCGCCAACCCAAGTCTGGAACATAGTAAGTAAAATCACTGGTCGAAACAAATGTAATTCCACAATCACACACATAAAAACTCCAAGCACAATTCTAACCGATCAGTCAGATATAGCCGAGCACATAGGCCAGTATTTTCAAACAATATACTCTGATTCAAGTTACTCCCCGCAATTCTTAGAAATTAAAAGAAGGAAAGAATTAGAATCTCTATCGGTGGTAACCGATCCTCTAGACCCTTTGAATTACCCGTTCTCAGTTTCTGAATTCAACGAAGCATTATCTTCTCGTAAGGATACCAGTCCAGGACCGGATAACATATGCATCAGTTTTATCAAAAACCTCACGGTCGATAACAAAAATGTAATTTTAAATTTCTTTCGAATCATATATCGATCCGGCAAATTTCCTGATTCCTGGAGGCTATCGATCGGTATTCCAATCCTTAAAAAAGGAAAGCCTTCTAACGAAGCTGCCAGTTATCGGGTAATATTTCTAACCTGCTCGCTATTTAAGCTTATGGAGAAACTATTAGCTATCAGAATAATGTGGTTTTTGGAAAGAAATGGAAAACTTACTGAGTGGCAAAGTGGATTTAGAAGAGGAAGGAGCACAAGAGATAACATAGTAAGGTTAGAAAGTGATATCTGTGAGGCCTTTTCACGAAAGGAAAAGATATTAGCTGTCTTTGTAGACATCAAAAATGCTTTTGACTGTGTTTGGAAAAGGTTAATACTCCTAACTCTTAAAGAAATGGGGATACAGGGATATTTCTTCTTATTTATCAAAAACCTCCTCAGCAACAGAACATTTCGAATTAGAAACGGCCAATCTTTTTCTAGTGAGCTAGTACAAGTAAACGGTGTTCCCCAAGGTGGAGTTCTCAGCCCTCTACTTTTCTGTCTAGCGATTAATAAAGTTCTCCATAAATTACCAGTAGGAGTACAAGGGGATTTATATGTAGACGACCTGAAGTTTTATTATACCCATAAATCATTGACCTTCCTTCAGGAAATAATGCAAGAGGCCTTGAACGTTTTAAATACCTGGCTAATGCAACATGGATTCACCATTTCACCCACAAAAACTGAATGCATTTTGTTTTCTCTAAGGAAAGTGCCTGCCCCTCCTCCCTTAATGTTAAATGGGACCCCTTTGATATACAAAGAGACGGTAAGGTACTAGGGAGTAATATTCGACAGGAACATGAATTGGTGTGCTCACATAAAGCATCAAAAAACAAAATGCCAACAGACCTTAAACATCCTCAAGATGCTCTCTAATACGGCATGGGGAGGAGATCGTGTTAGCATGCTGATGCTGTATAGAAGCCTAATAAGATCAAGGCTGGACTATGGTTGTGTGGCGTACAGCTCAGCATCTGACAGGACACTTCAAATGCTCGATTCAATTCATCACACAGGTCTAAGGATCGCAACGGGTGCCTTCAGATCGAGTCCTGTCTTGAGCCTATGCGCGGAGAGTGGCGAGCCGCCTCTGAGATATAGAAGGGAAACTCTCATTATCAACTATTTCTCCAGTATAATGTCATCTCCTAATCACCCTCTGTATGAAGTATACGATAAAGATCGGCTTTCACGTAACCACTTCAGAAGACGAATACCATTCAAACAGCGAGCCCAAAATATACTGAATAGCTTAGATATAATATTTCCACAACTCCTTCATAGAACTTACTCTGCTAGAGCTCCTTGGACTCTAAAGCGACCAATAGTTAATCTCACACTAACAAGATATATTAAAAAAGACACTAATCCACTTATTTTCAAAGCTGAATTTAATAAAATAAACATGAACCATAGACATGCCATGAAAGTTTTCACTGATGGATCCAAAACAGGAAATGGAGTTGGAGCAGCTTTCGTATGCAACAATAGGGCGCATAAATTCAGATTAAACCCCGTTAGCTCAATATACACGGCAGAAATGTTAGCTATAAATAAATCTCTTCTTATATTGGCTCCAAACACAAACACCATCGCCATATTTACTGATTCACTCTCTGCTCTATTATCCATCTTAAAGTCTCAACCAAGCAACCCACTAACAATCGAAATTCAAGAAACTCTGTCCTATCTTGCGAGTAGCAATGTAATGGTTCATTTTATTTGGGTACCCGGACACTGCGGTATCCCTGGGAATGAGGAGGCTGATAGAGCAGCCATGGACGCAGTAATAACCGGGATTCCCTACAATAAAGTACACTATCAGGATTTAGCAAAGCATACCAAGGGAAAAATTCTGAATTCATGGAACTCCTTATGGCTGGACACTACTCAAAATAAGCTTAGAGAAATAAAGAACAGCACCAAACAATGGCTAACATCTACTAGTGAAAATAGGAGGACAGAAGTGGTACTAGCTAGACTCCGCATTGGTCACACCCGTCTCACCCATTCCTACCATATGTCCAAAGACGATCCCCCAATCTGTGACACTTGTGGTACACAAGTAACCGTCAAGCATATACTAACGGAATGTCGATTTTATGAAAACATGAGGGCTAAACATAAAATAGATGGAACCCTTGATGAAACCCTGGGCAATACATTTGTCTCTGTAAACAACTTGATGAATTTTCTTAGGGAGTCGAAATTAATCAACAGCATATAGACTTAGGTATATCGGAGGCCTCACCGGGTTCCTGCTCGGGTCTTGGCCGATGGGCGGCGCTGGCTGGCACTCTGGGTCGTGTTAGACCCCGGACTCGGAGGGACTGTGGACGGTAGAGGCACGTGCACACTCCCCAGGAGAGTCTGCAGCTCTGAAGATGACTAGTCTTCCAGAGGAGAGCAGTCCGTCGGCGTTCGCCCGTCGGAATGGATTCGGGTGGGTCGCCCGGTGGGGGCATCGATACCTAGCACTTAGAAAATACTCAAAGTAGTAGTTCTTATTTTACCCTTCTCAATTTCACCAATTTTCGAATTCAAACAAACAATATCACCTGTCTATATATAAAATAAAAAATAGTAATAGAAAAAAAAAAAAAAAAAAAAAAAAAAAAAAAAAAAAAAAAATATTTGATACATATTCCCATCTTCACTGGCGTTAATGGCTAAAAAGCTGACACGCCCAAAAAAAAAAAAAAAAAAAAAAAAAATTATCCTTTCTACTTCTGAACGGTCGACCATATCTTCTCAATAAATAAAAAAATGAATCCAATATAATTCTGAATAAAAGTCGGACTCTGAGTGGCAATTGTAAGATGTCCGCCTCCGAACCGTTCACCCGTGACACTGCGGTAGAGATATTTTTACCAAAGAGGCAACGCAGCGAAGAATTCACTATGGGTAGGCCTTTTAAAACCAACAGCCTGTATGTACTCACGGCCTAGTGAGCAGATGACGTCATAGAATACATAGGCCTTAGGCCTCAGGGCCAGAGCGGAATGAGGTGGTTAGAAACATAAATCTATTTAAACGGAGATCACTTGACTGTAAAGATAACCTATCTTAAGCATAACCTACTTGCTAAGGTTATGGCAATACATGTTCAAATTAGACCTGGGCATAATTTATTTGAAATAATATTTTCGGAATATATCATGAAATAACCTTAACAACAGATTATTTCAGAAATAATTTATTTTATAATTTTTTAAAATATTATTTTGGAAATAATTATTTCAAGGATTAAATTATTTCATGATTAATGATATATTTATTCCCGAAATAATTATTTGATGTAATAATATATTCTGATATCTTAATTTATACCAAAAAAAAATCCTCTAAATACATGTTTTCCTGTGAAGCCTCATTGAGCAGTGTTGGCGATAATGGCCCTGATGTCGATGGGGCGTAGAAAAAAAAATGCGGTGCTAACGTGTTAAATCAGTCTTCAATTTTTTTTTTTTTTTTTTTGGGGGGGAGGGTTCGATTCCCACGGAATTTTCTCATAGAACGGCTCGTTGAGAAAATTCCACCTTGGATGTTGGCGATAATGGCCTAGATTTCGATAAGGCTTAAAAAAGAAAAAAGAAAAAATTGAAGACTGATTTAACACGTTAGCACCGCTTTTTTTTTTTTTTTTTTTTTTTTTTTTTTTTTTTTTTTTTTTTTTCTTTTTTTTTCTACGAACCATCGACATCAGGGCCATTATCGCCAACATCCAAACTGCAGCGAGGAATTTCTCAACGAGCCGTTAGATGAGAAAATTCCTGCCGGCGGGAATCGAATCCACCATCTCCTGCATGAGTATATAAGGCTTTAACCACTAGACCACGGGGGGAGACCCCAATAATAATGTTAAAAGGATTATCTCCTTAACTCGTGTTTTGATGGTAGTATTAACCATTCGCATTATTCTTATCCATTACAAACGCTATTTCATGATGAAGTTATTTCGGGAATAATTATTTTGCATCTGAGTGAAATAATTTATTTCATGAATAAAAAATACTGAAATATCAGTTATCAAATAGTTATTTCAGAAATAAAGCTTTTAGAATTATGTTGATTTATTTCAAAGAATGATCAAATTTTCAAATAATTATTCAAGGAATAAATACATCTAGTTATTTGATGAAGATTGTTTTATTTAACGATGAAATAACATTTAAAGAATTTCCATTATTCCGGAAATAATTATTTCAGGAATAACCATTTTATTTATTTAAGGAATAAATTATTCCAGTATTGCCCACGTCTAGTTCAAATTAAACGTTTTATTTATGTCTACGATATTTATTAAAAAAAAAATGTTATGTGCTTATTGTAAAGTATTTTTTGTACCTCCGTAAGTATTAATATAATATTGCAGCATCACAAACATAACGTGACTGTCAACATCGGGAAGGTTACGTCTGGTTAGTCAGTGTTGCCGGTGCCGAAATAATTTATTAATTAACATTTGGACGCCTTTAAACGGAAAGGAACCAAGCGCCACTTTTAACGAAATTGAGTTTTTGGTGCTTTATCTTTTAGAGAATTAGAGAATTTATATAACAATAAAAAACTGGTCAAAATATAATGTTGACATTAAAGCAAGAAAAAATACCCCCAAAAAAAGAAAAGTGAAATTGTGTATCCAGTATGCTGTAATAAACAGAAAGGAATCAAGCACCATTTTTATCAATAACTATAAAATAAATCCCCATTACCATAAAGACAGTTTATTATAATGAGAGAAAATGAATGAAACATTTCAGGTAATAAAGGAATTTTAGACCCACAAAAAACTTTAAACCCAATTCTCTAAAGAATGAACAGATGGCACTTGGTTCCTTTCTGTTTAAAGGCGTCCATTTAATGTTTGAGTTTAGTTTTAAGCAGTGGCACAATTTGGTGCCTGTTTTGTTGTGGGCTTACGTCTATAAATTTATTAAATTTTTATTTTATCTTCTGGCAGTGGACTTTTTATTAATTTATTTATTTCTAAAGATGTTTTTCCTTTACGAAGTGATTTCTTTTTTTTTTTTTTTTTTTTTTAGAGACTTTAATTTTTATTACCGAGTTTATTTTATTTTTACCCGACACTCCTTCGATATCTCTAATAAATTCATTATTGAATTGTGCTAAATTCTTATTGGCTGAAATAGTTTTGCCAATGTCTAAACCAAAACGTCCGTTACGAAGCCAATAAATTATTTGAGCTGCCGTTTTTAATCCAACAAAATTTGTTTAGAGCTGACGTTTTTAAGTAATGTTGGGGAATTTAAAGAATTATGATTTTACCGGGTGTCCAAAATCAATTGACCACTCCCTAAAAAGTGGTGGATATTTTTTTTCAGACCCTACTATTTTCTTTATATGCGGGGGGGGGGGTTGTATTTACATGAGGTACGTTCCTGGCTCATTGGAAGGGGAACATACAGACCAAATAAGGTGGTTTTTTTTTGTTTTTTTATTAGATAAAAATCAAACCTTGTTTGGATAATTTTTTTAACGTAAGACTCTGTTTTCAGCGTGTTTCTCCCTCCCTTTATAGAGAAACCCGCTTATAAGGGCCACAAGAAATGTTTATGATTCAGAACCCAAAGATCACGAAAATAATGGTTGTAGATATATATACACACCGCCTTCTAGGTGCTTCAAATATTTTTCGAAAACATCGCGCTAAAAGTTTTGAAATTTGGTGTTCAGATATAGAATTTATAAGCGGTAAATTTACAAGTTGTAAAATATACGCCATTTAATTTTCGGGAAAGACCTTTGTACCTTCAGTAACCTTTTGTAAGAAGGTGACAGGAAGGACTTTTAATAAAGGATAGCAGTAGTTAAGTTGGTAAAACTATCACGAGAGAGAATTCGAACTTTACGTGCTTTGTAAAGCAACATACTAATCCTTCCGGTTTCTTTGCTCTAGTAATTACAACTTCTAGGACTTAGTTATAGTCCGTCTTAATGATAACACGATCCTCTCAACGTGATAAGGAACGAAAGTAGTGTTGTTTGGTGTCATGAATTAGACAGGATGGCGTAGGGTGTGTATATCAACTATGAAGGATAATAGTTCTGAATCAACGCGAAATTTCTATAACAAAATGTACCTGAGAACCAAGGTGTTTTGGTGGGGAACATTTGCTGTTAGG
>OX328131.1:37481582-37499082 GCA_946811695.1 Gonocerus acuteangulatus
CTACCGACCGACTGGAACGATCTAAGATGGTGGTCCATCTAAGATCTAGGAATTTTAATTAAACCTAAAAACTTAATCCATGAAAAACTTGCATCGGGTCGAAAATAAATTCAAATGTTAAAAAATTCCGATTCACAAGAACCGCCTTATCTCCGAGTGTTTTCAAGTATTCTGCTCATGACAATTATAAAACATTTTTTTCTTTCAACTCCGAAAAAAATACATATCTTACTATGGATGAAGTAAAAAAGTTTCAACTCAATTCTTCACTTTTCAAAAAAACAACAAAAAAACGTTAAGGGTATACATTGAAAGTGATTTCATTCGATTTTTCACCTCAGAATATCTACCTAATGTGTACCTGGAAGATTAATAATGAAAATACCGTTTGTGCTATGATCAAATTTAATTTCTTGAAGACTTTTTCGTGAATCTTCATCATTTTTTCTGATCAAAATTCTTCAATTTTTATCTAACTCTTTTACAATAATATGTACGTATTAATATTTAATCGATCTCCATCACTATATATGTAAACCATCATTTAAAAACTTTTTTAAATAACTTGAGCCTAACACATTTTTTTTCTATATTTTGGTTCATATTGTCTTTATTTAATCAGTAGTCAGTTACTTTATAGTGTCTAATATTTTAGATTTTTTTGTTGATATCATAGTCTATTTCCTTTTTTCTTTCATTGAGTTATTTTTAAAATAATTTTATTTGTCTTCCACCAATTTATTTATCTGTTATCATTTTATTAATATAAAAATGTATCAAAATATTTTTTTTTTCAATTAATTTCTGCAGGTGAATCGTAATTTCAGGGTTATTGAGAAATATTTAATATCTTGTATGTTTATTCATAAATTAAAACCATTCGTAAATTTAAAAAAATGTGTTCTTTATCTTCATATATTTATTATTGTTAATAATATGTTTTTAGTTTAAATTGATGGAGGCTCATCAACAGGTTCAGAGAAATGGGCATTAACTACCATTCCAAAATAAATTGAAAATTTGAAGTGGAGATTGGTGACCATGCTTTTAAACCGGAATATTTGTTAAGCCTCTTTCAAGTTTCTAATATTTTGGGTATCGATCCTAGAATCAATAATGTGCGTAAACAGGTTTCGGTATTTCCCTCCTTTTAATAACTATTTAGAGTCTTCTGGGACATCTGAATGAAATTTGTGTTTTTACTGCAATGTCTCCCCTTGTAAACACGACAAAATATTATTTATAAATTACAAAAATAAATAAATAAAATATTCCCTAGAACAAGGGGAGCTGCCTGTCAGTAGAATAGAGGAGGGGGAATACCTTTGGATATATAACCCAATACATAAATATATCGAGAAAGGTTTAGGGGGGCTGTTTCTGGTAAAACCCCTTCAGGTGGCTGGCTATGCTAAGCCCCACATAGCATTGCTGACAATCCTTGATGTATACTGTTAAGGCGTCCGCATCAGAATTCCAGTCCAGTTCTATACCTACCGTCCCTACTCCTACCCCTCATTCCTCTTGTACAAGTAACGAAATATCTATCATTTATTACTATATTATCAAAGATTTAGTCAGCAAATAATTTTTTTATGCATTTAGTACGTGGTTGTTATATATATTTGCGTACATGAGTGCTTCAAAAGATTCTTTACAAAATTGAAAGTATATTTACTTTATTACATCTACACCCTGCTT
Source organism: Gonocerus acuteangulatus (assembly GCA_946811695.1). Taxonomy (NCBI): domain Eukaryota; kingdom Metazoa; phylum Arthropoda; class Insecta; order Hemiptera; family Coreidae; genus Gonocerus; species Gonocerus acuteangulatus. The sequence continues at coordinate 37,483,284 of OX328131.1, forward strand.
ATTAACTGCTACTTATATTTTCCGCAAGCAATTGCTAAAAATTCAAAAATAGTTAGAACTCATGGTAAGTGGAAAACTATCATTTGCCTAATACATACCTAACAAAATGAATCGCGCATAAATCCCGATAGGACAAAATCAGCTGGAGAAAACGCTGCTTGGATTTTCGGAAGTGCTGGTTTCGTTCCGTTGATTACTTTACTTTCGTTGGCTCTACGGTCCTTGAAGAACCTTGGCCTCCTCCACAATTCTCCGCCATTCGTCTCTGTCCATAGTCGCTCTTCTCCACCTTCGGACGCCAAGCGTCTTGAGGTCCTCTTCTACGTCTTCCAGCCACCGCAATCTGGGATGCCCTGTTCCACGGCCTCCACCAGGGTGTCCTTCCAGAAGCTTCTTCGGGATACGCCGTTCTTCCATCCTCTGTACATGCCCCAGCCACCTAATTCTTCCCCTCTTGATACAAGAGACAATATCAGGTGCTTTGTATAAATTCGTTCCGTTGATGGTGTTAATTAATTTTCCCACAATGTTAAAATGCTCTTCTTCAACCGCCAACCACCAAGTATGATCCTTCGTAGGAAGCACTATCGAGAAATGTCAATGTTTCATAACCCTACAGCTCGTTTTAATTTGTATACATAAATTTTATATTCTGCATATTGAATTTAGTCTTAATTTAAGTAAATTTGTATTCTTTTTCTCAAAGGGGGGAACAATTTTTTTTAATTAAGCTTGTATTTTTATAGTTGTTTTCTGGTATTTTATTTTTTCGGGGTTTCCTTTGTTTTCATCGATTCTAAATTTCTGAAGGTTTTCAGAAAAATCTGATTTTTTACCTTAGCCAAATCCCAAAAATTCCTTAATTTCTTATCGCCTCCACAGCTATCTGCATCTCATTTGTTATTTTCATGTTCGGGTTTATGTTAATCAGGCTCTTATCCTGTTTTACTTTAAGGGGACCGGACCCTCCAACAGCCTTACTGATCAGTGTTGTTTAAGAGAAAAAAAGGGCTATGTGTTTCCTCTCTTCAGATAGACCGAATTGAACCAGTGCGCTTGCGGGGGCTTGAGGGAGGGAAAATGTCCCTTCTGTTCGGCCATTTGTTCAATGAACATAACTATACTTGAAACACTATAAAAACTGATTCTACCTCGTTTAATTAAGTCAAGAAAGAATTTCAGAGATCAGTAGAAAGTTAATTTTCATTATGCTTTTATATGAAGTGTCTATTATATATTAGTTTGTGAATATGAATTTAAATGTAAATATTTCAAATTGAATGAGGTAGTTTCAAATTTTTCCTCAGATGGTCGCACATGCGCAATTGAACTTTTCTATGTATCAGAAAAGTCTATAATTAAATTATTATTGTGCTATGTAAGACTCATTGCAATTTTTACCCCTGCCATCAATAACTGACCTTCATTAATAATGCGAACTTCCTAACGAGATGAAGGTACAAGTTTAAGTGCCTTTGAAGGAGGCTATTTCTCTCTTATCGAAAAAAAAAAATCATCCCTTCCTCTGGTGAAAATGAGGACTGGAGGACTTTAATGACGTATAGGGTACGAAACAAAATACGGCAGGATAGGAAGGGGTGGCGGGGGAGAGGCGAGTTCGGGAGACAAATTGGCACCGACTCCTTCGTCGTCGGGATAGGGAGAGAAAAATAAATAGGAGAGGAAACTGGAGGAGTGGGGGTGATGAGGAACGGAGGGGAGGGTGTCGTCGTTGTGGTGGGGGTGATGAGGGGAGGGGGAATTCGATTCACGTGCCCTCGCCTTTTGTGGAATAAAAGAGAAATTAAATTATATATCCTCTCTTGGTCCGTTATTAAGGTCGGACACTGGTAATGCCATTGGTCCTCTTCGCTCCAAAGAAATATCTCTTCTCGCCGGCTCCTCTTATTTATACCCTATTCTTATACTACAAACATACAATGTCTCACACAACTTTCTTGCTAAATCATTTCTCCCCCCCCTTTTTTTAACAGGAGATAACAATTCTGTATCTTAATCTGCTGAGTATACACATTTTTAGAACACACTGCAAAAGTACTGACCTCATGAAAAAATGTTTCGCCTAGTAGATAAGAACCTATCAGGTAAAAAAAAATAAAAAAAAAATAAAAAAAATTAACATTTTCCCTCGTTTATGATGCAGAATAATTAAAATAATCATGGGCGTATATAAGAGGGGGGCTGAGAGCCCCCCCCCCCAAAATTTTGATTTGGTCGGTAAAACACTTAAAAAAGTCCGACTCGCAGGAAATGCATCATCTTAGCGCGGTTACGTACATCTCGAAAAAATGGAATAGATTAGCATCACAAATCACAGGAAACTGACAGTAGCCAACTTACACAGAAGCGGATAATTCTTAATCTTTATAAGTCAATACAATTATGTACTGAGAACGTACTTACTCTTTGACTACTGCTGAGAAGGCTCTATTCTAAACAACCAAACATTCGTTGTCATTTTAAGGATCTTGTTTTACTAGCAAATTCGTTTTACTGTTATAATCAACTGTAAATAAGTGCTTCATGGCGAATAAAATTCCATTCTGTCGTGGGTTAAATCTTTCTATAAAATAAGAAATAACGAAAACTTTAGTTGGAGGCTATGAGGAAGGTTATATAGATAGGAGAACTCAAAACAAACTACGTCCATGATTAGCCACTGCCATCATGATTACCACAGCCATTCCAAACACCTTTCACCGTTTCTTAGCTTATTTTACTACAATACTAATTTTACTGATAAATGCAATTTAAAACAACCAATTAAAAAGTGAGATAAACAAAGAGAAAAACCCTTTCAAAACAACAAAATAAACACTTTTTAAGTTTTAAGCGCTTATCTCTGATTGACGTTGCCCCATCGAATATTGCTTCAGACTTTTTTGTAGAGAATTTAGTAAGCATTCGAATGGTCACTATCCACTTACCACAATTTCCCAACCGTTATCGAGATATTTACGAAAAATGTATGAAGATCCGAAAACTTTTCATGTCTATTAATAAAATATTTTGTTCGCATACTTCCTTAACTCCAAATATAACCAAAAATTAAAAATCTTAGTTGGGATTAATTTCCAATATGTAGAAAATATTTCCATTGAATCCCGCTATTCTAAGTACCCACAAAAAAATAATGACTTACAAAAACATTGAATCCACTTTTCTCAAAAACGGTTACAGATATCGACTTAAAAATGGTCTCATTCGTTTTCCTATGTTAAGAAACCTATAAAACAAGTACCTGCAAGCATATAAACTCAAAGACGTAAGCGTTACGATTTTTTTTGCGCGAATTTTGCCCCAAACACTATCTTCCCGTGGGCGGATTCTTTCCCAAGTAGAGGTTGCTATTTATCACTATGATTTTCCCACACAAACGAAAGCAGCACAATGCTCAAGAGACGTGATCGACTCCTGAAAGACTGGGTACGCTTCTGGCGGAACTTTCCGGAACATATACACCGCTGCTAAGTTTATCTAATACTGATAGATCATTAGGGATTATTTTCTTCTTACATGCACGTATTGGCAGCTATTAATGTGAGTTGACAAGTATAGGGCATCAACGTCGGACTTTTTCGCAACGAAAATTGGTTTATAGGGTTTCCACATCAAACGCTGGTTCTTTAGCCAGCAAAATCCGTACATTGGGGCTTTACTCTGTAATGAAATTATTAATTTGCCCATACCAGCCGTAATTTTTGGTTCCTTGTAACGAAACTAGAGTGTGCATTGTGCCCAACTGGTAAATAAGAAGTTTCGTAAAAAATTAGCAATCCCGTCAATTAGGAGAAGGAGTTTACTCAGGAATTAATGTAATAATGTAGTAAGCAATTATTAACAAATATATTACTCTTTTCATTGAACGAAACAAGCCAACTGGAATACGAAATAAAGAATCTAGGTAGAGACTAAAACCTACGTAATTACGGGAATAGACTTTTTTCAATTTTTCAGTCAGCTAGTTAAAAATTTAAAAGAGCTAAACTTTTTTATATTTATTTGGAATATTGGAGGCCCGGTGACCGAGGTGCTAAGGCTTATGCACTCCTTGCCAAGGGTCGTGGGTTCGATTCCCACTAAGGGTGGTGGCTTTTCTTTGAAAAAAAGAAAATACATCCGCCCAATCCTGGCTGGCTAGTTAAAATTTAAATAAATATTTATTTTATTGATAAGTCTAAATAAAATCCTTATTAGTTAGTTACGCCACAAATGTGGCGTAACTAAGCATTTTTCTGTGGAATCTTCTTGGTTATGTGACATTTTTATTTTGGACTGCAGATTGAAAATATTTAATTAGTGATTTAGAAGTTATTTTTGTAGAACAATAAACCATTAACTTCTTTGAAATATTTAAATATGGCGTCTATTGTACTTCTTTTAATAATACTATACTTTCTTTAAGTCCTCTTTATTACATTAAAAAGATATACCTTTATAATGGATCTATTGTGTAAATTAAAAAAAAAAAAAAAAACGTGCACTGAATATAACTGTTGAATGATCTTGTACAGAAGGCTTTATATTTCTTCACTTACATCGATACAATTGAGATGGGTGGGGTATATACATTTTACAAATATATATACTGCCTAAAATATGTTTAAAATATATAAACCAAAAGAGTTTCTCTTTGCGGCGTTTAAGCTATTAACATCGGGCTTTGTACAGGTTTTCATACATATATAATGCTCAAAAAGTCCGACTCGCAGGAACTGCAGCATCTTAGCGCGGTTCCGTTCATGTCCCTAGTGCCATTTGATAAGCTTAGAAAAGAAATAAACATTTCTTTTTTTTTATATATCTCGTGAAAATTGTCAAAATCCTCTCGAACATCTCGAATAAAAGTGATATTAAGGCGTCAGGGACACCGACAGTAGCTAACTTTTACACAGAAGCGGAAATTACAGAATCTGGCTCTCATTCTAAAGCAAAGCTCTATAAATCAATACAAAATATGCCTAATAAAGCCTTTCTAGAGGATACAGAAGCATGGGCGTATATGAGGGGGGGGGCTGAGGGGGCTGCAGCCCCTCCCAAAATTTTGAATTGATGATAAAAACTTCTCGTAAACCCCTTAAAAATAAATTAAAAAAGATCACTTAGTTCATAAAACATATTTTATTTTACGTGTAATAGCGTTTTAGTTGCCTAAAACTATTCCAAGGTCTAAATATTTAGTATTCCATACCCTGGAAATGGTCTCAGCCCCCCCCCGAAATTGTTTTTATATACACCCATGTACAGAAGGATCAAGAAGAAGTACACAAGATTGAGTAGAATACCCTGCCTAATATAGCCTATATAGAATAATATGCCGAATAAAACCTATCTAGTAAATACGCAAGGACAAATAAAAGTCTTGACGAATAACAAGTCAAGAATAAAAACTTTATTTAACAAAATAAAACAAAGTTTAGTTGCCCAACTACAATAGAATAATATACCTAATTAAGTCTATGGAGTAGACACAAATGGACCAAAAACAAGTCTTGTGGAATATTGTTTTTTTTTCTAATTAAATACTTTTTATCAATATTTAGTATATAACCTTTGTTGAAAACTATTGATTGCTAATTGATGAATCGGTTTACAACTAAGTAGTCTTTATGAATATTTAGTATATAACCTTATCTTTGGATCTGAGTTTTTGGGGTGCTCTCCGCCTTGGCTTTGTATTTGTGTCGGCAGATACCTGGGGTATATTTACAGCTCTTGAGGATTAACTCTTAGCAGGTAAATTTCCTGCGGCCCCCTGGTTTCTACGGGCATTGAACCGCCATATTCGCTCATAGTATCTAACCGTTGTGAAGTTTATTTTTTGGATTTAGGACTTAATATACTTATGTAGACTATATCATAGCAAGAAGTAATCCTCCGTCGTCGGTTCTTAACTATGTAGACTCGCTAATGTTATCCAATCTTAGATACATCGTATTTAAAATCCACAGTAAAAACACGACATTTCATCAGAATCCCCTGCTGAATAATACTTATATAGAATAATATGCAAAATAAAGCCTATCTAGTGGATAAAAATAGAGGAAAAAAGCCGTTCGTGGTGGTAGAAAATCTTAAGTATTTCGCTCAGAAATCTCCGAAATATTGTCACTAATTTTACGTATCCTGTTTTATAGCCAAATAGATTTATATTCTATAATCAGTAAGAAAAACCTACTAACAATAAAAAACTATGGGTAACAGATGAAAATAGGGAATACCAAGAATAATTCTAAAGAACGAAATCAACACCAGTACTGTAATCTAGATATTCATACGGCATCTTCGAATTCTAACAAACAAAATATTGATTCTAATTATACGTATCCTGTTTTATTGAGAAATACATTTGACTACTATAAGCAATTAAAAACACTAGGGAATATGCCAAAGAACTCGGAGTAGGAGCCTCGACAGTTTCAAGACATTTGAAGGAAATCGACAAATCCAAAACTGACATTTCATACGGTACAGCCTGATATATTTTTAACAATGAATTGTTTTTCTTATTTTAATTAATCTGTTTTATTGTCAAATACATTATCCAACTTTAAGCAATTAAAAAATAACAAGGAATAAAAACAAACAAAAAGAACCGTTCGAATAAACGAAATCAATTACTTCAAAGTTTAAGCACTTATTTCTCCGATTGACATAGCCTAATCAAAAATTGTTTCAGAATCTTTTTTGTAGAACATTTAGTAAGCTTTCGCATGGTAACCCTCCGTTTACCAATATTCCTAACCGTCTTCGAGATATTAGGGAATGTATGCGAAGTTCCCAAAACATTTCATGTCTGTTAATAAAATATTTTATTCTAATCCTTCCTTAGCTCCAAACGTAACCAAAATTTTAACATATTAGTGTTGATGAAATTCAAACATGCAGAAAATGTTTCAACTGAATCCCATAATTTTAAGTATCAAAATCAAAGACAAAAAGAACAGTTCGAATAAGCGAAATCAATCACTTTAAAGTTTTAAGCACTTATTTCTCCGATTGACATCGCCTAATCAAAACTTTTATTAGAACCTTTTTTGTAGAACATTTAGTAAGCTTTCTAATGGTATTCTTCCGTTTCCCAAATTCCGAGATATTAAGGAAAGTATACAAAGTTACCAAAACTTTTTTATGTCTGTTAATAAAATATTTTATTCTAACCCTTCCTTAACTCCGAACGCAACCAAAATTTCAACATATTAGTTTTAATGAAAGTAGAACATGCAGTAAATGTTTCAACTGAATCCCATGATTCTTAGTACCCAAACCAAAAACGGCATTCAAAAATTATTTTTTCAATTTTCTCGAAAACGGTTAAAGCTATCGCCTTGAAAATGGTTCCATTCGTTTTCCTAGCCCAAGAAGCCTATAAAAAGAGTACTTACAAGCTTATGAACTCAAAAACGTAAGCGTTACGATTTTTTTTGCGCGAATTTCGCCCCAAACGCCATCTTCCAGTGGGCGGATTTTGCTGATTAACGAACTTGACCTTTCAAATTGGACGACAGATTTTTGTACCAAATTTCATCAAAATCGGACCATCAGGGAAGCCAGAAATGAGCGAACAGACAAATATATATATATATATATATGTATATATATATATATATATATATATATATATATATATATAAATATATACATATATATATATACAAATTTGAACCACCGTTATTTTCGGTCTCTAGGGGTTCTGAAACGCGAAATTTTCTTGTCGGCACTTCCGGATTGTTTCATTGTATCAACCTTATAAGCGGGGTTCCTCCCTATGGGGGAGGGAGGAACCGCGCTAAAAGCATGTGTAACTATGCCCAACGTTGCTTAACTTTGGTGATCGAAAGGAAAAACGGTTGATTCCGTTGGGCTCTTGTTTTTTCAAATGTCCCATCTAAATGCACCTAATATTGAAAGGTTGTTAGACAGTAAGATTAGAGAGATTTCAGTTTCGAAACTTGCCATGGTGCGGTACACGCAAAATGTTTGCCGACACTTTTTTTGATAATTTTTTTTATCAATATTCATCATTTATAAAAAAATGTACAAATGCTGTATATATTGGAATACATTTGCTAGTATTAAAAAGGAATAGCTACCCTCTTGGAGCGTTTCGCTGGTTACCAATAAAGCATGGTGCAGGTCTGCAATCTGAACCCAAGTATCTAATCCTGTTCCCGCCAAAACCTATTAGCACACAATGGAGAGAGATTATTTTGCCGCCCTTTTGCACAATGGCCCGCCAGCCAACGTGCCACTGATCATCTGATACTGGTCCACAGTGGTCTATCGTAAACAGTGTTCAACCCGTTACGCCCCCATACATGCGGCTGTCTGAACATTTGTCGACACGTTTCGCCTTACAATTACATATAAGAAGAGAGTGCTGGCCTCCTCCCACACAAATATTGACAACAACCAGGTTTAAAAATCGTTCACATGCATAAACTACCAATCAAGTAAGATTTGACACCCTTGCCAAAAATTATCAGGGATAAAAAGTTATATATATCATTGACGAAAATTGATGGATTTACAAAAAATTCCGACATTGTAGTTCGAACCAATATCCTTTAAATCCATTTGTACTTTTTAACCCGAAAATTGAGTGCAATGATAAAAATAAAATGTAAATTTAAAATGAACTCAACAAATAAATACATGGCCTGAAATTGAATATTCTAATCTAAATATTTCTGGAAAATATATTAAACAAATAATGGATTTTGCAATATAAAAAGATCAGCTGATTCAAAAACTTTCTATCACATGTAGGATTCGGAAAAGATAGAACTCGAACTCACCTAAGCTGGCTTAAGGTGGTTAGCTTTTTTATAAAAAAATAATAAATTGTCTTTAATATAAATATGGACTAAAACCTGATGTACATTTTAAACTATTATTAACAACTATTTATGAATTTATAAACTAAGACTAGGAAACATGTAGAGTGGGACAGAATGGGGTCTCCCCGTGGTCTCTCTTGGGTAAGACGGGGGGCGCACACTGTTTTGTGTAAATGGTCGAAATAGACAAAATTTTAATTTTTATTGATCCTTATAGACAATTTTACGCTGATTACGAATATACCCATATTTCTAACCAAAATAGTCGGATAATGCGTTAAAAAAAAATCTAGGTTTCCGAACCAAAGAACCAATTCTGTGATATGGAATTTCCTCTAATAGTATAGTTGTAGGTTATAATATAATTTTGAATTTATTGAACTCCAGTGTGAGAGTTATCAGGGAAATATGAAAGTTGTCAAAAAAAACACGTTAGATCAAAAAACGCCAGTTTTTAAAACATAATTATAAAAACCAATAAAAAATAATTTTACAAAATGGAACATAATACACTCTAAATCAGGTTAATACATATATTTATCTACATACAATATTAAATATTTACCTACATAATAAAAAAACAATATTGATATTTAGTACTATTGATATTGAGGCAATATTGATATAGTAACAGTGACTATTTTTTAATATGATTCATAATATTTTTCGCTACTGCTTTCTGAATATAAATTTATGACCAATGTCTAATCTGTCAAATTCATCGCTAGATGTTGAAAGGACTTGAAGGAAGCAAGGATAATTTCTGAAACTCTTGCTGAAGCCAAGAAGCGTTTTCCAAATACAATTTTATTGCGATCCCTTCGCGCTTGTTTTAATTTATTATTAAAATTAAGAAAAAATAGCCTACTTATCTTCGCTATTCCTTTTTTACATTCATCACTCTGGTTTTCAACATTCAGCAATGAATATAGTTCTTCCCTGACCATGGTTATACATTTTTGTCGCTCTATTGAAAAAATAATACTTCAATTAAAGGTGCACTCAGAAGAAAATAAACGTTAGTGAAAATTAAAGTGCAAACTCAATGCTTCGAGAATATGCAAAAAGTCCGTCACGCAGGAGCTGCATAACTAAGCACTTTCCTCAGAATTTGGGTAGTGTAGACTGCTTTCCAGAACAATTTGCTTAAAATATCCTACATAAATAAAATAAAAACATGAATAGATCTCTTTTAATTTTGTAATGAGTAACTGATCAATTATTAATTTGCTTCCAGAGTTATGTTTACACATGGTACCTACTACACTACGCAATAAATACAAAAAACCTCATATTATCGTATTTTGATCTAACGCGGGAACAGGATACAGTCCCTCTAGTGGTAGAAAGCGCTCCTTGCGGCGGCTTTGTGAACCTACGTCTGGCGGGCTTTTCTATTGAAATATATTACAAAGTAAATCCCCCCTTTCCGATTGACCGATTCAGCTCATTTTTACAACACTTCTTTCTCATGAGTTACCCACGACGTATACCGCGTTTCGTTACAATACTGCAGAAATTACGACCGGTATGAGTATATTAGTAATTTGGGTCCGGAGTAAACCCCCCTCCTAATGAACCGATTTAGTTTATTTTTACAACACATATTTACCTGTGGATTACCACTACAAATACCGAGTCAAAAGAGTACCGAGTCGAAATATACCAAAAATCACGGCTGGTAGTGGCGAAATGGTATTGTGGGTCCGGAGTAACCCCCCCCCCCCCTCCTAATGAACCGATTTAGTTCATTTTTATATCTTACTTTTCTCTCTATATTACCACTACGAATGCCAAGTTTCGTTGAAATATAACAAATATTACGGCTGACATAGTCAAATTAGTGTTTTGGGTTCGGGGTAAACCCCCCCCCCCTTCCGGTGGACCGACTTTGGTGGTTAACGAACTCGTTCAATCGTTTGCTAATTGAATACTATGTACCAAGTTTCGTGACGAAAAAACAAAAACTCTGGCCGCTATCGTGTTAACAGACATATATTTATATATATATATATATATATATATATATATATATATATATATATATATATATATATATATATAAATTTTAACGGGGGTCATTTTCTGTGTCTACTAGGTAGGATCGATAAGGATTTGAAGAAATTTTTCAAAAATTCCGTCATGAGTCCAACCTCAATAGCTACTTTCCTACGTGTTTAAAATTTTAATGTTAACAAAATCGAGTCAAATTAAATGCAGGTATGCAAAACTATCTAATGATTTGAATTTCGAAATTACAATATAGCATTTTCAAATACATACCTTGTCCTGTAAATTCCATACTTGTAGATGTAATTTTAAGGAAAACCTAAAAAAAAAAAAAAAAAAAAAAAAAAAAAAAAAAAAAAAAAAAAAAAAAAATCAGTCCCTTAACAGGCCACGTGGGCCCTGAGGGGCAGTTACTATGACAAAATGGGGCAAGTCCATTTTGTCATCAAATTAATTTACTTTCTAAAAAACTTTTTTTTCCCTCATAGCAAAAACCTTCCTTTTTTTGGAAATTCATTAAATCTCATCAAAAATAAGGAAATGTATGTTAGTGTGGCCTTGTAAATATGAAATCCTTAAAGGAATTATACTAGCTTAGACGTTGTTTGTGTCCTTGAATAGTTTTACGATTTGGACATAGCCTTTTTTGAAAGCCTCAAATAAACACTTTTATTAATGATGGTAATAAATAAAACTATGAAATTAACTGTTTTGAATGGCTCCTGTCAATATAAGTAATAAAAAAAAAAAAAAAAAAAAAAATCAGTCCCGTAACAGGCCACGAGGGCCCTGAGGGGCAGATACTATAGAGGTATCTGATTCATGACCATATGGCACACTAGGGAGATAGTGTGGTCAGTACTATGCTCCGGCCGCCTGATTTTCCCCTTGGCCGCTTCGACTGCCTAGAGTCATTAGCACCCAAGGTACCCATTATTAATTAAAGGCTGGGTTGGCCTAGGGACGGTCAGGAAGGCCGAATTCAACCAATGAACGAAGACACTAGAAGAAAAAATGTTTAGTGCTTGCTCGGGATTTGAACTCAGGCTTCCAGCTTATTAATCCAGTGCTCTACCACTGAGCTAACCTCGCCCCCCTAAGGGAAACCTACGTGTTCCCAAACATAAACTGATACTAACAAGGTGTTTATTGTAACAGGATTGGTAGATGAACTTCGCTTATTGTATACACTTTACAAAAATAGTAAACAATGACAATAAGGGATTATTAATAGATTTCAAATAGTAATTTACATGATAGAAAATAGTACAATTTTCGATTTTTGTCCATGGTCAATGCACTGTGCGGCGGGAGGAATTTTTCTCATCTCGGAACCCGTTGAGAAGGTATCTGCCCGCACCATGGATGTCGGCGCTAATGGCCCAGTTGCCGGTGCGTTAATAACAATAACAAGAAAAAAATTAAACATTTCCCTGTGGGAAATAGCTTGTATCATGGATATGTCCGTGGACGACATCCTGACACACACTATCCTGACTGACTAGCTCCTCAATAAAACGCCGTAACTAACTCCACTGATTTTATCCCCGATGACTTTACGTCATAACCAATGAAAATTTGACGGTTTCGATAGATTGGTAACCACGTCGCAGAGTGGTCTCTTTAACTGATCTAGCTGGATCACGAGTATATCGTATCTCATGGGTTGGAAATAAAGTCTTACCCCTGTTTTCTTACTTTTTCAGCAGAAAAAGCTGTTACGTTTTTAGTGTTAACTGAAATTTAAATGAAAATGTTTTAATTTTTTTTTATAAATTATTTAACTTTTTTAAAGGCAACAACAACAAGAAGCTTCAAAGCTAGGTATTACAAATAATAATAATAATAATAATAATAATAATTGAAAAAAAACATCGAAAATAATAATTGAAAACTCAACGAAACAACAAACAATATAATCAAAATTAAGTTATCAAAACTAATAATAATAAATCATTCTTGGTCAAGTAACGGTTCATTCAACAAATTAATTATTTTACCTGGGAAGGAATGAAACCCTTCCTTATGTCGTTCCTTAAGTTCCGCACTCATACTAGAAATATACGGATCGCTGGAGTATAGTAAACACTGAAATACATCTTAAATATTCGATAGCCCCCCCCCCCCAATAATGGCAGATATACTTAAATCTTCTTCTACGTCTGATTGTGTATCGTAATCCAAACTTGTATCAAGCCATCCACCAAAACGTTTCTCAATAACACTTTTTGTTCGGTTTCCTGTTTGCCACTTATCACGTAAATATCTTAAGAATGTCTCCAATTTTCTTTTAAATTTTTCCTTCTCTTGTGGTAAACCAAATCGTTGGCGTACATTTTTTATACCTTCCTGTTTTTTTTTGTTTGGACTTTGTTAGATCCAAACATCAAAAAGTTCCCTTTTCGATGTGGGCATTTTTTTCAGAAAATCGGTTATCATTATTAAATAGGCGGATTCTGGCAGCTAATTCTTGCTTTTACAAGTCAATACTTAATTAACAAATAAGAAAAAATTATAAATAGACCGGACGAGGCCGAACAGCAAAAGTTCTGTCCCATAATAACTTGTCAATAAGGCTATTACAAATCGCTTCGCGTAAAGCAAACATTAAATGTAATCTGTTATGATAAATAATGAATGAAGGTCATACATACCTTTCTGAAACATAAAATAATTTTGTAGTACTGACAAAGCAGTTGCTTAACTGCAGAATTCATTTAAAGATGGAGCAATGAACTTTGTTGCATGACATACCCTAATTTAAACATTCCGTAATCCCTAAATGTTGAGTTATTTGATCCGAATTATTCTTGTTCGTAATCTATATACTATCTAGGAAAATACTTTAAGGTCCACTTAGGGATTTGTTTACATGAATTTTTCGAATTTTGTCCAGCAAGATCAGTTAACAATACCACTGTGCGACGGTTAGTGTCTATAGCAACGGAACCCTCGTGTACCATCGTCCGGACGTAGACGAACCGTTACAGTTTTAGCGTCTTACAAGGCCATATCTAAGACATATGTGAAAAAGCCGTTTTGGTTGCTATTTCCCGTACAGAAATGTGGGTAACATTTTATGGGGTTGATCAATTAAAAAAAATCAAGGCGAAGTAGTCACGTGTTAGTCTCTTCTTTAAAATTTATGCAACAGAGTATTTGTATGTCGAGTTTTGCCGGACTCGTACGATTGTTTGATATGGAAACGCTATAAACCTAGTTTCGTTGCGAAAAATCCAACATTAATGCCCCTTCCTTGTCAACTGACACTCAATAGCCACATTCATTAGGAAAGTGCTAATTCGTACATGCACGAAAAAAGTAAACCCTACCAGTACTTTTCCATTAGATACTCCCATCATGTACTGCAGTGATATGGCTCAACATGACACAACTTAGCCAAAACAAACAATTGGTTGAATTAATTAAGTGTTCGTTGAATTAATTAACTAACTTGTAAGGAGAGATTTTAAGAAGTAGATAAGACCAAGTAGGCAACTAGGATGGGACTCAAGGAGTTGAATACAACGGATACATGGGGCGTAGATAAATGTATCAATTAAATGGAGGGGGGAGAAAGAAAGACAGAAAAAGGGGCTTACATTAATTATCATTGGGAAGGGGGGGAGGTAGGAGTCTGCGCAGTCCCGCGATCAATACACTTTCAGACACCTGCGCCTTCAACGCAAATTGCCTCTCCACAGCTCTCTAATTGCGGGGAAATCAATCAACACTTTTATTTTATATAGATATTAAGTAATTAATTTATACGATTATTAATTTATTAATTAGGTAATGAATGTTAATTAATAATATTTCTAGAATAGTTCCCATTAAAATACATATAAGGACGGACAGGAATAATACAATCGTGCATGTATCTATGAAGTAAAACATGTAACTATTGTGTAAAAACGTAGTACACAAAACGCAAAGGGATTATTTACTAGTGATAAATATGGTTCTTAACTAAACGACAGGAAGAGTAGTCCGTGAGTAGGCGCTGCTACTTCACATTGATTTGTACAAAACTACCATTAGATAAACATAAACCACTACGTAAATGTACCAATGATCGTTACAGTGGCCTGGACCATATTAAAATACCTTACTTAACCCCTGCTGCTTACCGTTTTTTTGACACTACGCATTTAGTGGTACTGAGGTCATACAACGCGGCGCCATATGTTACTATTTTGTTGTTTTTTTTTTTGATTTTTTTTTCTTACGGAATATAAATTTCAAAAATAATTTATTATAAATAATAATTTTTTAGTGTCTGAGCTCTTCCTTGATGATGGCAGATGATTCATTGATTTTTAGGTTTTTGGTACTTTCATTAGGATCCACATTTCCTAGATGAGGCTTGAAGTGCTATAGTTTTCGCATATGATTAATTTTGTAATCCCCTCCCCCCCAAAAATTCTTGAAGCTTCCTTAAAAATACCTATTTCCATATACTAAGGCATTACCTTTCCTCTATATACTTTTATAGGAGCAATAAGTTTCATGCAATTTTATGAGTAAGATTAAGCGCGCTGGTGAATTTGAACTGAAGAGTTCTCAGTAACTAACGAATCGTTGTAAGATATGATGTCTCATTAGGGTACTTCCTCTCGTTAATAGTTTTTGGCCAAAATCGCTCGAAAAACTCATATTGGTACATGTACTCTTTTTATAAGTATTTGGAATCGAATGAAATCTTTTTCAAAGCGAAATACTTAAATGCCTCCAAAAACAAAAAAAGCGAAAAAAAATTGGTTTTGGTTGCTCAAAAACGACATAGGGACTTCAATATTTATTCACATTATATATATATATATATATATATATATATATATATATATATATAAATTTTGGTACTGTTCAGACATGAAGGTATATCTTTTTAAATATCTCGAAACCGGGTGAGAAGCGCTGGTAAGTGG